>APFE031472016.1:33660-43930 GCA_000404065.3 Pinus taeda
GCATAGTTCGTTTCCTATGTCAAGCTCCTTAAAAAATGAAATTAGGACTGGTCGGGGCATAGTTCAATTTCCTCTATCAAGCTCCTTAAAAAATGAAACTAGGACTGGTCCGAGCATAGTTCCTGATCTTGTGTCAAGCTCGTTAAAAAATGAAACAAGGGTTATGAGGATAGTTCTTTTACTGTGTCAACCTCATTAAAAAATGAAACAACTCCCTTTCCCAATCGAGTCTTTGACTAAGATCTCGTAAAATACAAGTCGAGTCTTTCCAAGATCTCGAAAGTGAACCTTCATACCATCCACTTTGTTGAATGCAATGGAGCTTGGGGGGCATGTACCTTGTCTTGCGTCATTATGCTGGGGGCATGCAAACTTATAACAAGCATAGTTTTTTGTTTCAAGCTTGTGTAAACATGAAACCAAATCCAAGCAGAGTTCTCCATGGTTCAAGCTTGTGTAAAAATGAACCCATACCCGAGTCACCTTTAAGCTCTTTTCTGACTCGTAAAACATGAAAAAATTGCCGAGTATTTTTTTCCTTTTTTGACTCGTTAAAGAGAATAAAAATAGAGGCCTACTTTCAACTCTTTTCTGACCGTTTAAAGATGAAAAGATCGCTGGGTTGGCCCTCTCGACTCGTTAAGTGTAAATGAGAGGCGGTCGTCTTTAAACCCTTTTCCGACCGTGTAAAAACGAAAAGATTGTCGGACCCTTTTCGTTTCAGGTTCGTTAACGGTCACGAAGCGACGTGATTTTGATCGCTTTTTTTTACTTTTTCAGATCAAAGCCACTAATTATGAAAAGTACTCCTCGGTCGTAATGATCGGGCAGTTCTCTCAAGCATCATTTTATACTTTTTCGGGTTTGAGAGACACAACTTTATGAAAAAGGACACCCCTGGAGTTTTCTTTTTGCGGTCTTTTCAAACTCTCTAAACATGAAAAGACGTCGAGTTCTTCCTTTGTCAGACTCGTTAAAACTTAATGACATCGGATTTCGTTGAAATGACGCCCTTCAAGCATATGTTATCCCCGTCAATCTTGTCATCCAAAAATAATCGGGGTACCTGCCAAAAATGGTGGGGAAAATGGAACTGTAATCATTGTCGTGTCGGCAGTATGTCGCTCTTGAACATTGCACTCCCCTGCTTTCGTGTCTGGGTGGGACCATCTCATCTTGTTTTTCACTGGCCTCCATGGGTTTGGGTTATCCTATTTGACCTCTCATCTGCTCATTGCCTTGTCACCATGACCTCTGCTCATTTGATGTCAAATACTGCCAAGTCCACTGTCGTGCCGTCGATATGTTCAAGAGAAGTTGACCTCTGCAGAGTTCCAATCTATCCCTGACGCCTCACATAATTCTGATTCACCACAATAATCTTCCTCTGTCTCGTGTCGATGATGTGGGAAACATTATGGCCCACCTTCGATCAAGGTTACCTCCTGTCGACCTCAACTCATTATCCAGGAAGGTGACTTAGAGACCCCCTTCAGGTACCTTGGAGCCTGCATGCCTCAATGGCAGGTTCTTCGTGTTTGACGCGAGGTTTTCATCATTGACCTCCGATCGGATAACTCTACGGGTGTTCGACACCGGCTCATTCATTCGCATGCCGTGGATTGTACCTATAGTACCTTGAGGACCATCGTCATTATTGGTGACACCTCTCGCGTCTGTTAACAGCTTTCATCATTGGCTGGTAATCAGGCGATGTTCAAGCATGTTCGACTTCAACTCCTATATTCACATGCTTGGACTTGTACTTCGTTTGGATTTGGATGGAGCGCAAGACCCTGGTTCTAGTCTATTGCGAACCAGGCTGCGATTTTGTGGATCATTATTACATGACTCATTGATGGATGGCTGCGCCCATACCTGAGTCTTTTAGGATGGCTGCGACCATACCTTTTTATCACCATGGTCTCTTCAGCTGGGTGGCTGTGTCCATACCACAGACCTTCTTCGTATGTCTTTTGGATGGTTGCGCCCATGCCTAGACTACATGTAATCAAGATATCAGTTGTACCTACATGCAGGTTCTTCCTGGTGGTGTTCCGGTTCAGCAGTTTTGTAAAGCATTTCACCCCTCCCACTCTCTCGGGCTTCATGCTTTAGGGGGCATCTGTTACACAGTAATTTGTCACTATCTCCCTGTCAGTCTCCCTACTGTGTCATGAAATCAAATACATCATGCTCATGCTCTCTAAATTGGCCAAATGACCCTCTTTGCCAAAGTTTATTTGATCATCGCGACTGTTATTGAAATAACCGCGCTAACTGGCGGCTTCTAGTGCAACTGATGCGCTGCCAGCGCGGAAGCACACGAGTTTTCCACGCTGGTCTAATTTCATAGCCATCGCATCCTCTGTTTGTATTAAGTTGCGCTGACATAGTCTCCTCCGTTATCAAGACGCGACGTCAGTGCTCCAGTCCAATTATACGCCCGTGCTGATCCTGTTTGGGCGAGTTTTTTCTAACAGCCAGCCTTCCAAATGACTCCACACCTGGTTGTTGGCCTTGGGAATGTCGCCCTCCCTTCTATGGCATGTTTGTTCGTCATATGAGCCACCTTTCTTGGAGATAAGCTTATCCTTCCACCATTCATGGAGACTCCTTCTCCTATATAAGCCTCTACCATTGCCATGAGCAGCTAGTTTTTGGGTATAGTTTTTGACAGAAGGGAATTCATAGTGTTTTAGTGCTGCTCCTAATAGGCAATTGGTGTGTTAAGTGTGGATTGCTAGAGAGCTTAAGGAAGGTTGTGAAGTCTTGTTGCCTTGTGTGAGAGAGAGAGTTGTTTGTCTTGGGAGATCTACCTCCAAGGGTGAATGCTTATGAGACTTGCTGGCTGAACCCTCTTGAGAAGGACTCAACATCAGAACATTGGTTGTACCTTTCTCTGTTTTTTATTAATAAAAGATAGATGACTACTGTTATGGTTCCATTCTCATTTGTCTTGTAATGGTTAATGTGAATTACATCCTTTATGACTGATGTATAGTTTCTTTTACTAGATTTCACGCTTGTGTTTGTTTTCGCTTTGCATGTGCAGGTGTCCATCCACGAGGATAGTGGAGGATCGTGACCGACCAGAGCAAAGGAGCAAGAGCGGAATCTCTTCGGCAAACAATAGCGCTGGAATCCAAGTAGGTGTTTATTGCCCACTTTTTAATTGCAACTAGGAGTTTGCATAGTAGCATTGATTTATTGTTGCTAGACCCGTTCTGGGCTAGTAGGGATCGCCTCTATCCGTAGAGGGGATTTACCTCTCCAACAATTTGGCGACTCCGCTGGGGATGTTGCTTGTGTCTTTTGTTGTTCATCCTTGTTTTGAGTTTGATTGTTATTCTTTTTTCAAAGATTGGGGATTAGTTTTCTGTTTTTTGATTTCCTGGTCCACTCTGGGAAATTCCTTAATTGTTTTAAAAGCCATTACCTTGGTCTAGGAGTTTTTGTTTGATTTTGCCTTTTTTTTAGCCTCAGCGCGGTTTATATCAGAACAGTCACGCTGACATCGCGTATCTATTTCTTTGACTTCACTGTCATCACGCTTGTACGTTTAACAGTCGCGCTTCCCTTGTTTTTGAGCCAGCGCTCTTAATCCGTGTCCTTCCGCGCTGACAGCGTAGAGTTGCTACGCGTGTTGTCTGGTTAACGCTTAGTTGCTGAGGGTCACCCACGCTGATCCTACAGAATTGAATTTTGTTCAATTTTTCCTCCTGAACCTGTTGGTTTGACTATCCCCTACTATTTCTACCTGTTTTATGACTTGATTTATGTTGTCTGAACTGTGAGATACTTGCTTGCGAAGTCTTGTTCCGCAAGGGTTCATTTATTGCTTGCTCTTAGGTTTTGCAAAACCTTCCTCTTCGCTTTCGTTTCTTGGTTTGTATTTTTCCTTGACTTTTACAGTTGTTGGAATGTGTTGAATCCCTGTTTGAACTGGTTTTAAACTCCCATCCTCCGGGTGTTTGCTTTTCTCTATTGATTTCTCACTCTAGCCCTAGGTCATCCAGTGGCCGTGTGTGTGTCAAGCCTTCCGTGGGATCTTGTTTTCTTGTTTGACCAGCCAACTTTAGATTTGCTTTTCACATTTGCTCGGTGATTGTTGAAAGTGTTTTGTTTTTGTTCCAAGCGATTTGCTTCCTCCTTGTTTGAATTCCTTTTTGTCTTGCTGAGCTTAGATCACATAGCTCATAAGCCTTAGTTTTTCCTTTGATTTGGAAAACTGTTTTGGTGTCTTGGGGAACTTTGTCGTGTTTTCATTGAGTGATTTCATTCCGTTTTCTCGTTGTTGTTGTCTCTCGAAATTAATTTTAAGTGCTTTGTGTCGTTCAAACTAATATCTTTTGCATTCAATAGTTAAAAGGGAAAAGAAAATTTCGTTGATTTGTATTTTCGAAAGAAAAGTTTCGTTTCCTTGCCATTAGTTGCATTAGATTGTTTGATTGCTTGTGTTAATTTTGTTTGATCGAAAAATTCCTAACCTTCTCATAGTTAGAATTCATCGAACGAAATGATGTTCTTTGGCATGTAGTTTGCATCTAAGTAATTGTGAGAGATCATACGATAGGACCTGAAATAAAAACTTAATTCAAGATCAACCGTAAAATAAACCGAATTTACCTAAAAATGCATTGGAACTTAACGCAAATATCTAGAGGTCTAGGCTAAAGACGTGCTCCGGCGTCGTTAAACCTAGTCACTCTTGCTTTCGCATTAAGGTTGGGTGATTTCTCCTGGTGTGATTCAATTGTGGTCTAGCACGGATTTGGGCTCCCACGTACCGTCGCGTATATATGGGGAGACTCCACTAGGTTTGCTTCCTTTATCCATAGGAAGCCGAGTCTTCCGCCTTGTGAGTCGTAACGCACCGAAAACAGCGTTCAGGAAGATTGACTGCAGTACGAAAAGTCCTTGGTTCTCATACGATTTCCAAGGTGTATAAGCAGTCTTACGGATTGCTTGGTAAACCCTTTGCTTAGAATCTCCAGAGCAGTCACTTTTGATCCTTTTCGGACTCCCTAAAAGAAAAGGTGTAAGTGAGCGTCTTGTCACTTCGTGATCATTAAACATTCGAAGGAGACTAGAGTCATCGTTTCGTCCTTTTCTCGACTCTTGAAACATGAAAGGTCAAGTTCAGTTCCTGTGTCTTAAAAATTTATTCGGCCGCGATAACATTACCTGGTTAGATCTTGTGTGCATTTAGTTTTGAGTAGGGTCTCTTATCGTTAGCTTGCTTAGGGTCTTTGTTTGATCATCCTGGCGGATCCATCAACTCCGTCTCCTGTTCCAAGTGACCAAGGGTCTCCATCTTCTGTTGCCCCTGAAACACCAGTTTGTGACGCTTTTCCCATTGTTTCGAGCATCCAACCGTTGAATTCTCGAGCTCCAGAGGACGATTTCTACGAATTTTCTTGGAACCCTGTTTGGGAGCCCTCTAAAGAGGATTTTCCCACCACTCCTGTCGGTGTCCCATATCCGATGGCTTCTTCCGATATGGGTGACACTTCTCCTGTGTCGAGTGGGCTGTCCATCATGTCGAGTATAGATACTCCCATTTCGGCGACATCCCCCATCATCTCTACGCCCTACACCATTACACCTTCGGGTATCACGGTGCCGGCGTGCTATAGATCCTTGAGGGATGCTATGAACTCTATAGCTTCCTCTTCTGTTTGGGATCAAAACATCATCCCTACCACAAGACCGTTTGTTTCCCAAGTCCACCATACTGCTGTTACAGCAGTCCCAACCAACCCGACCGTTTGTGTCGCGGTGTCAACTCCAGTTGTTAGTGCCGTCACAGCATCATCTACTGTCACTTCTGCTGCAGGCCCGTCTCGAGGTCCAGCGCAAAGTGGTCAATCGACACATACTCCTAGAGTTGTGCACCCCGCAAGTGGTGCTCCTCCTGCTTCCGATCATATGACGGCAGAGGAGGCATATTTTCATTACTTGCGTAATGTCGAGAGCCCAGATGGGCAAGGCCCGTATTATGATCCTGAGAATCATTACTTGTATACCTCCTTGCCTGAAGCCCCTTATGATGAGGCTTCTGTTCCATTGAACGTGGCTTGGGGTACCACCAGGTATGGTGGTGGCGAGTACCATCAGGGACAAGGACAGCAAGGACCACCCTACCAAGGTCAACAACCCTACTCGCAGCCTAATCATGGGCAACAGTATGCTGGCCAAAATTACCCAGGTCAACAGGGAGGCCCACAAGGACAACCCAATCAGGGACAACCTTTGGTCTCTAGTGGTCCGGCTTTTACATATCTTGGGCAACCTTCTGGACACCCGGGACAACCCAACGCTCAATAAGGTCAACCCGGTACCCAGTAAGGCTACCCTTCGGGGCAACCTTATGGGAACCAGGGACAACCTTATGGTCAGGAAGGTCAACCCGGAAACTAGCAAGGCAACCTTTCTAGGCAAGGGGGCCAGCCTTACATGCAGCAAGGCCAGCCTACCGCTCAGCAACCATCTGGTCAACAAGGACAATCCTCGGTTGCGCAAGGGCAGCCCCTCGCTCAGCAAGCTAGACCTTCTGGGCGAACAGGGCCGTCTCAGATCTGACGAGGACAACCTTCTAGCCAAACGGCTCAGCATGCAGGTGGGTACCAATCCCGGCCTCCTCTTTCAGGTGGGTATCAATCCTACCATATGTATTCAGGTGGGTATCAATCTCAGCCTTCGTATTCAGGTGGGTACCAATCCCAACCTCCTTACTCGGGCGGGTACCAGTCCCAACCTCCTTACTCGGGCGGGTATCAATCCCAGCCTCCTTATTCAAGTGGGTATCAATCCCAGCTTCCTTATTCAGGTGGGTATCAATCCCAGCCTCCTTATTCAGGTGGGTATCAGGCCTAGCCTCCTTATTCGAGTGGGTACCAATCCCAACCCCCGCATTTAGGTGGGTATCAATCCCAACCTGGTCATCAAATGTCGCCTGGTTCCTAGGCTCAGTACGAATACCAGCAACCCCAGGGGCAAAATCAATATACCCCGTATCAAAATTACCAACAGCCGCAGGGTAATCCTTATCAAAATTATCAACAACCTGCTGGCCCGTATGTTAACCAATGGGGTGCTGGGGGGCAGAATCAGCAACCTGGTTCCGAAAATAACCCCTACGATCAAAATCATTCTGGACAAGGCCCATTTGGACCTGGCCCATCGGGACAAGGGCAATGGGGGCAACCAGGAACTGGATGGAATTCTGGTTCTACCTCGTATCCGGGACAAATGTCCTTTAATCCGCAGCTACCATTTCTAGCGACGTTGGAACTGCCCGATGTGTCGAAGTTAACGAATGATCCCATTCTGCACAATCCATAGTGCCCACCAGTTCCAACTAAGATACCTAGTGACTGTCCCAAATTTGATGGGAAGGCCGGGGAGGACCCTCAAGCTCATGTGATGACGTATCACTTATGGTGTTCGTCAAATTCATGGCTCGATGATTTGATTCGGATTCGCCTCTTTCAGAGGACCCTCACTGGTTCGGCAGCTAAATGGTATATTGAATTGACCCACGTGTCATTTCAAGATTTCAATTCGTTGTCCATGTCATTTTTGACTCATTTTCAGTTACCCATTCTGTATGAGACAGGGACTCACCTCCTTACGTCTCTTAAGCAGGATACTGCTACACATATCTCCGATCATATTCATGAATGGAGAAGGCGTCGCAGGATGATCAAGTTCTAGATTCTTGATCAACTCCTCACCGACGGGTTCACGACTTCCTTTGTCCCCAAGATTGCATGGGACATTGCTATGGGAGCCTGTGTAACTGAAGAGCAAGCGATCGCGCGCACTCAATACCTAGACTTAGTTTACTCTCAGTCTGGTACTTTGTATGAGTACTTGCCGGACGCCCCCAGGCCCGGTACAGCCAAGGCTCCGCCCAAGCCATCTGTTGATGGAGTCATTGGCTCTGTAAACTAGGCCTCTAAAAAATCATCGAACCCTGGGAAGCAAAAGTCAAGTGCATCCAACGAAAACACTTCTCAGGGTGTTTTAAATTCTGGTAACACTTCCAAGGTCAACGCCATCCAATCCACCACGGCGGGCAAGGCCTCGAAAGGAAAGAAAAAGGAAAAGGGGAAAGGGAAAAATAAATCCAAGCAACCCAAACAGGAATCCTCTAAACCTCCAGCTGAGGAAGGAGCTAAACGCAAACCCAAGTATCCTTGCCTCATTTGTGAGGAGGATCACTACACTAAGAACTGCCCTAGGCAGTCCGAAGTTAGTTGTTTGTTGAAAGGTGCTCCTGGGGTCCCTGCGGTTCTAAAAGAACCCTTTCCCTCTCAGCAAACTCAGATGGTGGTTGACCCCTCTTCTTCTCCCTTTGGTTCCCAGGTCTTCATGGCTGGAACTATTCGTGTTCATATAAAAACTTGAGCAAAGGAGTATCCGTTGTCTGCCGGGAAGGAGCCAGAGGTCCCCTCAAGTGCTCCTTCATCCAGCTCTGGTCCCCTCCATATCGAGAGACCGAGTACTGAGACGACAATCCGACCCCCTCCCAAACGGGTACTCAGAAGGTCTTCTTATAATCCGAATTCGCGTGCTGCCCAGCACTATAGCATCGTAGAGGACTTAGCGCAGGCTCTATTGGCTATGTCCGCCTTAGAGGTCCTTAAGAATTTCCCCACTCCAGAGGAAGTCCCTGCTATCGGCCATCGGTGGCATCGACCCAACGGACTCGGATTTGATTACCTTCGACCTCGAGAGCCATGTTCCTCGACTGCCTCATCAAATCGCTTTCCTCATTCAAGTCGTCATCAATTCCAAAACGATCCATCGTATAGGCATTGATGAGGGTGCATCAACCTGCATTATGTCTATTGCATGTTGGAAAGCCATCGGGTCTCCGACCATGAGTTAGTCTCCAACGACCTTAGAAGCATTTGACAGGAGAGAATCTCAAACTTATGGTATTCTTCAACGACTACCAATTACCTTAGAAGGGAAGACTGTGGAAATAGAAGTAGAGGTTGTGGATGCAAATCTCACATATAACCTCCTTCTGGGCCGGAGTTGGACATATGCCATGCGTGTCGTGGCTTCATCCCTCTTCTGTGTCATTCGTTTCACCCATCAAGGGAAAATTGTCACGGTTGACCAACTCTCGTTCTTTGCTTCCTCTTCTGAGGGAAACGTACCGTTCGTTGAGCATACCGCCATTTCTCTTGAGAGTGTGGGAGCTGGACTCTTCAAAGACCCTACCCTCATGGGTGTCTTTTCCCTCCCACCTCCGAGCCTTGCTTCACTTGCTTTGGTCTCGGCTCGCTTTGATCCTCCATTTCACTCTGTTGCAACCCTCAGTCCTTCCGCCGAGGGGGGCACTGATCCTCTAGCTTGTAAACCTCACACGGCCGGGGGGCATGGGTAGATCATCAGTGCCGTTGATTGTTTTATACAACAGGCTGAGCGATGCCTACATTATCTAGGCAGGTTATGCATCAGTGCGATAAGGCGAAGCCATGAAAAGGGTTTGACCTGAAATGAGTATCATGCGAGCTCTTTATATTCTGCACATACATGTGCTTTTAACAGTGCGTTGTGTGTGTGCGTTTTTCTTTAATTTTTCTCTTAGTGTGTCGGCGTGATTTCCGCTTATTGTGTCTTTTGCTTCTTGAACAGATGTCTGGATCACCTTATGTTGGTTTCGCTGATGGTGCTTCCCGCAGTACTCGCAATATGTCATCTGCGGCATGGGTGATCTACGATCCTCATGGTGAGTTAGTAGATATTCAAGGAGCGTGTCTGGGTTGTACAACAAACAATGTGGCTGAATATAGTGTTGTAATTGAATTATTAGCCGAGGCGATTAACCTCGGAATCCGCTCATTCGTTGTAAACTTAGATTCGCAACTTGTAGTCCACCAACTCAACGGACGATATTCCATCAGAGATCATCGTATTTTAAGGTTGTATTTATGTGTTAAGTTATTGGAAAGAGATTTTGATTACATTACTTATCATCACATTCCAAGAAGACTTAATGCAGTAACCGATGCATTGGCTAATTATGTATTGGACAAACATTTGCGTAATATGTAAATCAACAAAACACGAGAAGCATAAGATACAATAAAAACACCATGTATATATATATATATATATATATCGTGTGGCACACTAAGGCGCTCAAAAATAAGTGTACATGTCTAAAGTAAAGCCGACGTCCTCAGTACATCTGAGACGTATGTCTCTCAAAAACATCAGTGAGAAATGAATCCTAGGCATCTACTAT
>APFE031472016.1:44030-61549 GCA_000404065.3 Pinus taeda
TATCGTGTGGCACACTAAGGCGCTCAAAAATAAGTGTAGATGTCTAAAGTAAAGCCGACGTCCTCAGTACATCTGAGACGTATGTCTCTCAAAAAAATTAGTGAAAAATCAATCCTAGGCATCTACTATGGTAGGTTATGCTCTCTGTAGCATGCCACTGCTCGTGCCACCCGCCTCAAGAGGCGGTGCATCCTGGGTTCCACCCCCACTGTATGAATATGAGAAGCTATGGGGACCTCCTCAATCCCCTGGTAATCTGGCACTCTTGCTAGTAAGCCCTCGAGGTTGTGCACCACAGTCTTCATCATGTCGCCTACTGGAGGAGCCAGGGCTAAGACCCCAGCGCCTTGTCCCTCTCTCCGTGTTTCCGGAGCCAGACCAAGGGGTCTCGTGGGTCCTACGTCTACATATCATAGCATTTATCAGGACATGTACATGAAAAAATTTAAAAACATTACAAAAAACTAAAAAATCAAAAAGAGATCAAGTGTTTTACCTCCATCGTCCCAATGCTCTCCCGCAGGCAGTGGCATGTCGGGATCACCGCGGAAATCTATACCGGCATATGGCCAGTCCTCAATGAAGATGACCTGGCGATCCAACCACTCTCAGAAGAAAACACCCCATGACACTGAGCGGCCGCCACCTCCACGCGGCATGACCCGGGCCCATCAAGTGGCCCTCGCCTCTCGTGGACTGTTAGGCGGATCCACAACCATATCCTGCAGCTGTAAGGCCGGCACCCGCTCAAACATGAGCGGAAGTAAGAGCGACCCATAGCCGAACTGTTTTGACTCTCCACATCAACAGTTGCTCAGTTGCCTCTTCATGCTAGTTGTTACCGCTGCTGCCCAGTTGAAAATAGTGGGTTGTAGACACTCGAGAGCTAGTAGTATATGGGCCTTTGAGGCCTCGTGATTGGCCAAAATCCCTGCTGCCCGGGTCACGATGAAGAGTATGGTGCGAAGGACCATGTCACCGTCACCCACTGATGGAATGCTTACCTTCCCACTCCGTGTTTTATGCGCCTGTGGACACACTCGAGCCATGAGCTGGTCAAGTGTCTCACTGCTAGGCCGTTGCCCCTCCAGAATGGGCATCGCACCCTGACGTGACAACCCAGTCAAAAAGTAAATATTCGTGGAATCGAACTCGATATCATGGCCTTGGATCGTGAATTCTCCATCAAATGGGTTCCAAGCTCTGATCAAAAGCTCCAGAAGGTCAGGCTGTGCTCTCAGGCGTGGAGTGAGGAAAAATTTGAGAACCCTGCATGCCCGCATTGCATTTTGGCACCCCGCATTGGCATAAACAACTATATCTTCATTATCATGAGCCCTCTATTGCCACACAAATGCCATTGCATCCTGCATGACCACCAGAAAACATTAGAGTGCTAACCATTGAAGTTTCTCCGTTAAAAACTTAAAAATTAAACTTCACGGCGCCAGCGCGACTATTTTTAAAACAGTCGCGCTGATCATGGTGCCTCTGTATTTTTTCCTTGGGTCAGCGCGGAAGCACACATGTTTTCCGCGCTGACCCAGGGAGTGGTGTGTGTAAAATAAATCGACCAGCGCGGACCCGACGTGCGAATCTGCGCTGACCGAGAGCGCACCAACGCTCAAAGAATTCGGCCAAACGACCAAATCCCATCGTGGAAATGCTTAAAAAAGGACTCAAAACGAAGTGCGGGGCAAGAGGAACCTACGTGGAACAAGCTGCCGGATGAATGGTGTCCGCACGGGGTGGAATTCGCTCCGTCAACTTCACAGCTCCACAACGTTCTCCAAGGCTCAAAATGGTAACTATGGTAAAAAATGACTTTTACCCCCCTATTTATGGTAAAAAATTCTTAATTCGCTATGGTTTTTTATAAAAGTGGGTTTTTGTGATGTTTTTACCATGGATTTAGTGCTAATGTCACTATGTTTTTTAACATGTCAAACGGATTTACGGGGGTGGTTTTCTTGTACAGGTTCTCGAAACCAGTGAAGTCACAATGGTTCTATATACACTTGGTCCCAAAAAATGTCGTCTTTAAGCTCTTTTCCGACATAAAGCAAGAAAAGATAGCCGAGCCCCCTTTCAGCTCGTCAAAAGGAATGAGAGGCGGTCGCTTTTAAAGCTCTTTTTTCGACCGTTTAAATTAACAAAGATCGTCGGGTGTTTGTCGTTTCGCACTCGTTATTGGCTCTAAAATGATGTGCTTCTGACCGCTCTTTTACATTTTCGGGTCGAAGTCACTATTTACGAAAAATACTCCTCGGTCGTAATGATCGGGCGGTTCTTTCGAGCATTGTTTTATACTTTTTCGGGCTCGAGAGACACAACTTTACGAAAAAGGTCCCCCCTGGAGTTTTCTTTTCTGATGTCTTTTCAGACTCTCTAAACAGGAAAAGACGCCGAGTTCTTCCTTTGTCAGACTCGTTAAAACTTAATGACATCGGATTCCGTCGAAATGATGCTCCTCAAGCATATGCTATCCCCGTCAAGCTTGTCATCCAAAAATAATAGGGGTACTCGCCAGAAATGGTGGGGGAAATAAAGGAACTGTAATCTTCGTCATCGGCAGTATGTCGCTCTTGAACATGGCACTGTTTGCATTCGTGTCTGGGTGGGGACATCTCATCTCGTTTCACGTTTGCCTCCATGGGTTTGGGTTATCCTATTTGACCATTCATCTTCTCATTGTCTTGTTGTCACGACCTCTGATCATTTGACCTCAAATACTGCCAAATCCGTCGTTGTGTCGTCGATATGTTCAAGAGAAGTTGGCCTCTGCAAGTATAACGTCCCTCTGATATTTCACACAAAACATATTGTCTCTTTCCGTCTCGTGTCGATGATGTGGGAAACATTATGGCCCACCTTCGATGAAGATCACTTCCTGTCAACTTCAACTCATTATCCGGGAAAGTGACCTAGAGACTCCCCTCCGGTACCTTGGAGCCTGCATGCCTCAATGGCAGGTTCTTCGTGTTCGACGCGAGGTTTTCATCATTGGCCTCCGATCGGATGACTCTACGGGTTTTCGACACTGGCTCATTTATTCGCATGCCATGGATTGTACCTATAGTACCTTGAGGACCATCATCATTATTGGTGGCCCCTCTCGCGTCTGTTAACAGCTTTCATCATTGGCTGGTAATCAGATGATGTTCAAGCATGTTCGACTTCGACTCCTGTATTCACATGTTTGGACTTGTACTTTTTTCGGGTTTGGATGGAGCGCAAGACCCTGGTTCTAGTCTGTTGCGGACCAGGTTGCGATTTTGTGGATCATTATTACATGACTCATTGATGGATGGCTGCGCCCATACCTGAATCTTTTAGGATGGCTGCGACCATACCTTTTATCATCATGGTCTCTTCAGCTGGGTGGCTGCGTCCATACCACAGACCTTCTTCGTATGTCTTTTGGATGGCTGCGCCCATGCCTAGACTACATGTAATCGAGATATCAGTTGTATCTACGTGCAGGTTCTTCCTGGTGGTGTTCCGGTTCAGCAGTTTTGTAAAGCATTTCACCCCTCCCACTCTCTCGGGCTTCATACTTTAGGGGGCATCTGTTACACAGTAATTTGTCACTGTCTCCCTGTCAGTCTCCCTACTATGTCATGAAATCAAATCCATCATGATCATGCTCTCTGAATTGACCAAATAACCCTCTATGCCAAAGTTTATTTGATCATCGCGATTGTTATTGAAATAACTGCGCTGACTGGCGGCTGCTAGTGCAACTGATGCGCTTCCAGCGCAGAAGAACATGGGTTTCCCTCGCTGGTCGAATTTCATAGCCAACGCATCCTCTGTTTGTATTAAGTTGCGCTGACATAACCTCCTCCGTTGTTGAGATGCGACGTCAGCGCGCCAGTCCAGTTGTACACCCGCGCTGATCCTATTTGGGTGAGTTTGTTCAAACAGCTAGCCTTCCAGATGACTCCCGACCTGGTTGTTGGCCTTGTGAATGTCACCCTCCCTTCTATGGCATGTCTGTTCGTCATATGAGCCACCTTTCTCGGAGATAAGCTTATCCTTCCACCATTTATGGAGACTCCTTCTCCTATATAAGCCTCCACCATTGCCATGAGCAGCTAGTTTTTGGATATAGTTTTTGACATAGAGGAATTCATAGTGCTTTAGTGCTGCTCCTAATAGGCAGTTGGTGTGTTAAGTGTGGATTGCTAGAGAGCTTAAGGAAGGTTGTAAAGTCTTGTTGCCTTGTGTGAGAGAGAGAGTTGTTTGTCTTGGGAGATCTACCTCCAAGGGTGAATGCTTATGAGACTTGCTGGTTGGACCCTCTTGAGAAGAACTCAGCGTTAGAACATTGGTTGTACCTTTCTCTATTTTTTATTAATAAAAGATAGATGACTACTGTTATGGTTCCATTCTCATTTGTCTTGTAATGGTTAATGTGAATTACATCCTTTCTGACTGATGTATAGTTGCTTTTACTAGATTTCACTCTTGTGTTTGTTTTCTCTTTGCATGTGCAGGTGTCCATCCACGAGGAAAGTGGAGGATCGTGACCGACCAGAGCGAAGGAGCGAGAGCGGCATCTCTTCGTCAAACAATAGCACTGGAATCCAGGTAGGTGTTCATTGCCCACTTTTTAATTGCAACTAGGAGCTTGCATAGTAGCATTGATTGATTGTTGCTAGACCCGTTCTGGGCTAGTAGGGATCGCCTCTATTTGTAGAGGGGATTTACCTCTCCAACAGGGACATTTACCAATAAATAGACACTTATTTAGATTGGAAAATAGGGACATATATTTTTAGAATCAAGGTTTAAGTCCCTTGTTACACCTATGGAGATGGTTTCATATGTGGTTTCCTTGCATACAATATGAGGGGCATACAAACAACCATAAATTCAAACATATGAGAAGGCCTCATTAATGTACTAATCCCCAATTCCCTTCAAACCCCATATAGATTTGTCAATTATTATTACATGTGAGAAACCAAAGAATTTTTTGTATAGAGTAATCATGACATAATAACAAAATCTATAAAAGAATCCATTTCCATTCTTTGACCATAGCTAGGAATGATACATATGTATAGGTTGGAGAGAGTTAACAGTCCATTTCCAAACCATTGATGATCTAGGCATATGCAGAAACAAAACAAAATAAAAATATACACATAAACAGAGAGATGAAGCATAAATAAAACTTCATTTCATTAATATCAAAGAACTAAAATATGCTTACATACAAAAATGGAAAAAAATCTAGCTCGGGTGATGGTTTCTTATCTCTGAGAAGAGATGTGCTGCATACATTCCAATTGATTACATTAAAATGAGGCTCAGAGGCCTATTTATTATTGAGAAACAAAGGAAAACCCTAAACATCCAAAAACTTAACCATAGGAGATCAAGCACCAAAACTGTGGGCCCCGTTTGGGTAAATTGGTACATCAAAATCCCTCGGTCGTAACTTTAACATACAATCTCCATTTGGCTATCAGAATCTCGAAACAAAGGTTGAAAACAAACTAGGAATTTGGTTTTGGACTTTCCCAGTCTCTCCATTTTCCCTGAAAATTTCTTTTACTCCCTTAAAGCGGCTACAGAAGTTTAGGACCCTAAAAAATGCCAAAAAAAGTAAGTTGTTCTATAATTAATGAAACTGAAGAGAAATAATAGTGCGGGTCCAAGTGGAATAGGCAGGTGGCCATCAATATCCACCTAGATCAGTCCTCCCCACTTAGCAATCAGTGGTCCCCATTGCTTTGAGTACCTCCAGGAGATGGAGAAATTTTTGTTGAACTTGGTCCCCAGTGAGCTACCTGCCTTGGTGAAAGAGTTGGCCATCTTTGACAACCCGATACATTTGGATCTTCTGTTGGTGAGTGTCCTTGATCTACATTTCCATCTCTGATCAGTTGTGGCATGTTCCATGCAGTCGAGGTTTAAATATGTTGGTGTGAGTTGTTCTACAATGTATGATGTGTCCAGTAATGGTGGAATGTATGGTCGAAGGCCATCCACATTGAAAACTGGGTGAAGGCCAAGTAATGGTGGAATTATGATATTGAAAGCATTATCCCCTACAGACTTAGTGGTGGTGTAAGTCCCATATCGGAGTGGGTGAAGCTTGTGGTGGAGCCTAGCGAGGTGCTCCTTCTGCAATTGTAACCAAACTTTTTCACCCACGTGGAACTTTTGTGGAAACCATTCTTGATCATGACATTGCTTGTACTTCCCATTGGCTCTGTAAAATATTTTACTGACTTGCTAGTGGATGTGCTGAATGCACTCAATGAAGTTGTTAGCCTTGTTAGCTTCGAACTGGACATGAGCTAAACTTTCCCGAGTAGCTACAAAATATATGGCCACATCGACAGGACATAGTGGTTAGAATCAAAAACCCACCTAAAACGGGTTGTGCCTAGTTGAGTTGTGGAGAGATTTGTTGTACATGTGCTACAGATAGGGGAGACTTTCATCCCATGTGCATGGATTCTTCAAGTTGTACATATGTAGAATGTGTATGATCATGTCATTGATGACCTCTGTTTGGCTATCAGTTTGGGGGTGGAAATTTGTGCACTTAGTGAGCTTAGCATCCAACATCGACTAAAGACTTGACAAAAATGTACTTAGGAATGTGTTGTCCTAATCTGAGATAATGGGCTATGGGATCCAAAACTGTACCCACACTTGTTCAAAAAAGAGCTTAGCAGTGGCTTTTGCAATGATACTCTTCTTGTAGGGTGCCAAAATGGCCATTTTAGAGAATTTGTTGACGACTATGAAAACGCAGTCATTACCATGCTTAATAGAAGGAACATCTAACATGTAAACCATGGACATTCCTTCCCAAGGTAAACTAGGAGTAGGCAGAGGAGCATATAGGCCTTGCTTATTAATGGTCGATTTGGCTATGATGCAAGCACTGTAGGATTGGATGTAATTCCCAACATCCTAGGAAAGGTTCTACTAGTAATAATACTTATGAAATAATGCCATTGTTTTCTCTACCTCGAAATGTCCAGCGACCTGACTATAGTTCGCCTACCAAATCATCTTGGCATGCTCACTTGAAGGAACATAGAGGTGTCCTTGGTGGCATAACAGTGTATCTTGGAGGTGAAAGTTTAGAACATTCATTCTCTTGAGGAGTGTCTGCTAGGTATTTCTAAATTTTGGATCGCTCTTGTAAAGATGTTTACACCCTGCAGTCTTGTGCCAACAAGAGTTGAGCAGAGTCGTCAGTGCCATGAATGGTGGTTGGTTGAGGAAGTCTACAACATTTTTTGTTCTTCCCTCCTTGTACTTCATCTTCAAATGGAGTTGTTATAGGTATGTGGACCATTTTTTATGGCGATCGTTCTACAACTTCCCTTGTGTCTGTATGGACTATAAGAGTCCGTGAGCTATGTGGATGAGTGTTTCCATCCCCAGAATGTATTACCTCCATTATTTGCATGCGCGCATAATAGAATACATCTCTTTGTCATAGGTAGGATAGTTTTGGACTATGTATGAAAGTGTATCACTGTGACATGCTATTAGATGCCCCTACTGAGTAAGAACTGCAACAATAGCATAGTTGGAGGCATCTGTCTCAATCTCAAATGATTGTTGTTGGTCTAGTAATGTGAGTATTAGTGCAAAGAAAAGGTGATGCTTCATGTAACATCCCTCCCTTAATAATAAATAATAAATAATAAGAACTAATAAAAATAATACAAAAAAATAACAATTAATAAATAAATAATAATAATAATGAATAATAGTAAATAAACCACTTAATAAATAATAAATAATAATAACTAATAAAAATAATACAAAATAATAAGTAATAATAAAAATAATGAATAATAATAAATAATCATAATAAAATAATAAATAAATAAAAAGTAATAAAAATAAAAATAGTAAATAACCAAAATATCAAATAATAATAAAAATAAATAAGAAAATTATCAAAAATTAAGCATGCCGACACATGGAGGGTGGGCATGTGACATGCAGACACATGGAGGTGTGCATGTGGTTTCCCATCCAATGTTTTTTTCTATTTAAGGAATGATAAGGAAGATGGAAGGGGTATTGTTCCATCATTCTGAGGTTCTGTCTTCACTCTCTTGGAAGAGTATTGAGACTTAGGAATACTGGCAGTAGTCGTTGATTGAGGGCTCGGGGGTGGCCAGTTGTAGCAGAATCCTGCACAATTGAGCCTAAGGTTGGGAGGAGATTCGTCCCCAAAACCATGTTGCGGTAAGCCTACTTCATGCACAGGTAAGCTCAGGTAAGCACTCTTCATTATTTAAAATTATTGTTAATAAGTTAATTAGATGTTGTTTTGGGTTGTTACATATGGTATCAGAGCAGGTCACCTAGGACCTTTTGGGCATTTTTATGTAGAATTTTTTGATTATTTCTTGACATTTACTACTTTCATAGAGACGGTGATATGATATGAGGGTGCATAAATAATCTTAATATTTTGATTTCCCTTGCAAACCGCTAGCATCTTTGGCCTATTTTCCTTAGCTGCAGCTCTATTAGGACTTATTCTTATCCCGAGACTGATCCTTGGCTCTTGCAGGGTTATACTTATCATTTTTTTTTTAAAGGGTTTTAGTATTTCATATTTCCTGTTCTAGTTTTATATTCTGTCTTAGATGTTCAAAACTTGTGAAGGGTTTTGATCATTATTGTAAGAAAGATGGTGAAAGGTCCAGTTTTTGGGGGAAATTTTGAATGACTTTCTGTATAGGTTGCTATTCAAAGTCCCTCATTTAATTTCGTAATGGGGAGGCTCAGAATGTAAGTACCTCTATTAGGCATGCATGTTCCACCTGTAATTTTGGAAGTCCAGAGTGGTTGCTCATGAATTTTAGATAGTCATGGTCTATCTGTTTATGATTTTCCGCAGTGACTGTGAGCTCTCTATTCAAATCAACTTCATCAAAAGGATCTTGATATGCCAAGATGACAGAATGTGAATGGTAAAATCTGTCTAGTCCTCCTCTGTATGCTCTGATCAGAGGGAAAGTCATTCTTGTATATGTCTCTAGCTCGTCTCCACTCGAGGCAAAGTTTCTAATAGTTGGTGGTAGATTTGTGATCGTTCTTTTCTATACACGGTTCATTAAATCATTGCCTTTCATTTGTTCATTCAAAGTTTTGCTTGATCGCTTAGAGTGCTGCTTTGTCCCTGAAACTTAGTTGAGGAGTTTTGTCAACTTTCTTCAACTTAATCATACAAGTGTTACACTAAATCTTCGCCATGAATTGGTTTCCTGTGCTCAAATCGACACCTCTAGCAATCAGTAAGTGTTATTGTTTATAAATTTTCCGCAATGTCATTTTGAAATTCCCTATTTCTCTTATGAGTTTCGCTCAGAAATTTGTACGCTTTTCAAGATGATTTGTAGACATGCCAAGGCACTGGCTCCAACTGATCAAATTTGTATTGACGATGGATGCCTCGGGAACAAACCTTTAAGTGCATTCAATCTAAGTGATATCACTTTGATATTTTATTTCCGTGTGATTAAATTTATATTAGTTTATTTAAGGGTTTTCCCATAATTTGCATTGTCTCTGATATAGTTAATATCGAGCCTCTGGTCACGCCACTAGTGAAAGGAATTGGCGGTTCCTCCTGAATATTAAAGGGAATATTCAGTTCTTTTTATTGTGATTCGATTTGTAACAAAGTCTAGGTTATTTATTTAGTTAGATTTCCCATTTCTGTCAACCTCAAAACTCCGGGATTTCAAGGGAGTTCAAGGGATTTCTGAGGCAAATCTTCGTTGGTTTTCTGAGGTTGACTTGGCACTAAATTGAGGTTTATTCGGACTGACTGTAGCATTGAATCTAACGTTTCTGCAGTGGAATGTTCATGACATAATTTCCGATTCCTCTGTGATAATTTGACTCTGTGGCAGGACATATCTGAGACCCCCTTTTTAATTGGTGACAAGACATTGACTAGTTACAAAGTCTGATCAGAGGCACAGTTAGGGGTCATCTTTCAATCCTAAGGAAACTTGTTGAGTCGGGACCTGAACTATTTGAGGTTGATCCGAGAGCATACCTATAGCATCATTTTGATCCTATGGAGGAAAAAGGAAATGTGCAATGTCGTGCATTTAATTGGTTAACATTATGTTGTTGCAGTGGTTGTCATACCTATGAGATTGTTGGTGTTTTGTTATAAATATATACCCTTTAGATGTATCTAGCTGTAGTTGTGATCATTATTTTTCTCACAGTGCTTTGTAATGAGCTTTGTATATGCTGAGTTGAATACCTGTAGCAGATGATGAATTATATGCTAGTGCAATGCAATGCAGAGATTGAAGGCAGAGTATGGACAGAGGTTTGCAATGTTGATAGTGTTTTTTTGCAGGGACCAGAGGTGACTATGGCCGAGTTTAGTGTCTGAGACACAGCTAGTGCATATGGACAGAACTTTAGTGTGGCTGCCATGTATACATGTGACTGACAGTGGTTTTGCAGGAGTATAGTGAAAGCATATTGATGTAGTTGTGCAATGTTGCTTTGTCTATGTATGTTGCTTGTTTCTGAAAATGATTGCCAATGCATTTGTTTCTTTCCAGAAGTAAATCTGGATAGGGAAGGATCATGTTACTTTCCAGAATTAAATCAAATCCTCTGGATAGGGAGGATCCCTATCATTCCTTTCTCTCGCCTAATAAGTTACAGGTGAGAATATATTCCATGAAAATCACATGGCTACCAACTTATTCAGGAACACCTGTGTTAAGCCTTATGCGAGGGTTTTACCTTCTCTTTTGTTCTTTTTATATGTGTGTGTTTGTGCATGCACATGTTTGAATCCCAAATTATGGGGTATGCACAAAACAACCACATATGCAGACACCCATGCATATGTAAATAGATTTGGGTTTCATGGTCTCTCATCATGTTGACAATCCATTACAAGCACACGATGTCTAAGGAGGCTTCTATATTCTTCCTTTCTATATGTTTTTAGGAAGACATGTTTTCTTTTGGGTTCATAAGTTGCAGACATGAAATATCTTTGGGTTGTTACATATGGTATTGTTGTCAATGTTTTTCTCATAGATTTAATAGAGTCTTCTTTTGTGTTTTTCCCTTAGAACTGCCCTTTCTTGCTTTTCTCTTGGGGAATTAGTTTTTGAATCACGGAGTAGTTCTTTTCCCTCAATAGGATTTTGATACTGCTTTCTTCCCAGTATATTTCTGTATAATCAATTTCTAAATGAATTAATGGCATTTCATTCAGAAAACTGTTATATGATCTTTTGGCTGGAGAAACAGTAGTACCTGTTGCCTATTGTTTAACGTTGGAGTGGCTTTGCTTGGGGCATAAAAGTCAACTCCACTTTGGTAGCATTTCATTTGCCATTTTAGGAGATATTGGAAGAAAATTAACATATATTCATGGACTGAAAAGTAAAATGTATTTCTCATTTTATCATCTGAGATATCTATCACCCTAGGAATCCAGATTATGCACCATTTCTAAATTTCTGTCTTTAGTGAAATCTTTTGACTTTACTATGCTGTAGTCTAAATGTGCTATGAAATGGTCCTTTTTCGGCTGCTTAAAGTAGCAAGAAGGGAAACCAGTATTTTTATCCCAAAATCCAGTAAGAATCATTTGGTTTTGATGGAATTGCACATATCAGATGTTAATTTTTACAATCTGTTTGCAGTAGAAGTGTTAAAGGGTGCCAAATCCATTTCTGCATTAAAAACAACAATTTTTTTGATTCAAACTTGCAATTTTGATAAAGATTGACTGGCTTGATTTGGCTGATGGCAAACTGGAAAGGGATAAAAACATAGTGTTTAGCCTTCTTCCTTTGGTATTCCCCTCAAAACCACTTTTGTGCAGAACAGCAATAGAGAATGACAACTGTTACTTTTGTTTTGTTTAAGTTAGTCGATTGTGAAGTGCATTTCCATGTGTGGGTTTTCGTTCTACAACTAATGCTCTTGCATGGTAACTTTGGAAAATTCTCAGTTTAGGTGAAAACTTAAAAGTCAGAGCCAATTTTGGTATATGGAATAGTTACCTTTGTACAGGATGATATTTTTTCTTAATTTAAGAGACTAATTGTTATGTCATGATGTTGATCTAAGTTCTCTCTATATGAATATCTGTCATATCTATTTTCCCTTATGAGAGTTCACAGGAAATGTTGGAAAAGTTTCAAAATTCTACAGACTATACTCAAAAAGATATACGATATCTGTTAGTACTGTTTCAGTAAATGTTTGTCTTGAAAGCAATAGTGGTAATATGATTCCCACAAGTGGCTGAGGTCAGTTAGATTGGGTGTGTGCAAAAGTTATATGATTCATTGGGGTATACCGTATGAGCTTTGATACTGGGATGGCTAAAACAACCTGAAGTCAGCAGACCGATAACTTCCAGTTTGTTTTGTTTTCTGTTTCTTAATGATTTCAGGGATTTGAAATTGAATTTCCTGAATGAATATGTTTGACTTGGAAGTAATATTTTGTGGACGGTAAAACAGGACTCTTTTCCCCCTTGCGCTTTTTTTCCAACTTTCAATTCTTTTGCTGAAAGTCGGGTCAGACCTGACTCAGGTCTGACTGCTCTCATATGGGAGTTCCTGAGAGTATTTGCTGAGTCTGCAGCAGACTTAGGAGCCTCAACATCTAGACTCCAACAGCATATTTTGGGTGTTTTTGAAGCCATTGAGTGGCATTTTTTTTAATCCCCATTCTTGCACTGCTTTCTGCAACGTGAAGTGTCTGAGGGTGAGTTAACTGCTGGATTTTAAACTATTTTAATAAGAGAGTGTAGATTTCCACAGTTGCTCATTATTGTGGAGAGTTTTCGGATAACACTGAAATTTGGACATTTCTATTCTAGAAAAAAGACCCATCTTACAATATAATATTATGGTTTTGTTATGAAATGCATAGTCGTTATGAAATTTTGAATACTTTATGCATTTTTTTACTTAGATTATCGTGCGAGTTTTGCGCCACTACTCCCAGATCGAACTGAAGGCTCCACTCTTTGGATTTGCCAACTTGTTGTCAAGTCTGAGTTGCTTGACATTGTCTCTGAAGCTTTTCATTACTGTTTCTGAAAGTGATAAAATGATGGCATTACTTTGTATTTTGATTCAGTCCAGTCATGGTAGATCCAACAATCTGGTCTTTGACCTGGAGCTTTTAGCAAGCTAAGTGGTTTCAGGGTTATTGAACATCAGTTATCCAATTTAAAAGCTAGTTGTGTGCATGTATAATCTTATAAAATGCCTTTTCTATATTAATTTTTTTTTCACCTCTTAGTCTCAGGTGATGTGGTACGTTTTTTTTAATCTGCTAATCTCCTCCGTATCTCTTGATCTATGCAAAACTGATGTTTAATGTACACAAATATAACTTGAGAAGGAGTCAAAGATCACTTGTCCATATCTTCAGATTTGCACAATTCTGCGAATTTCCCATATTTAATGCAGACAATTCTCATTGAGAGTAGTCCATTCTTACATGCCCTTATGGTGCTAGTTTATAGAATGTTGCAGGTGTTGGTTAGGAAATTGCAACGTTCGTTGTTTCATGTGGTATATTGTCTGTTATCTCAATCTCTCGGTACAAAGAAAAGTCCTAACCTTGTCCGGGCAGAGCCTAAGTGTGCTATAAAGCAAATCACCTACTGTCACTTTGGTGATTTGTTCCTCTCTTTAGATTAAGAAAAAATTAACCAACGGGAATATCTGTATCAACGTAAACTTAATCGTTGGTATAAGGGGCAAAGTAGCTCAGGAACCTCACTTAATCAATTGACTTAATCAAAAGCCAGGCTTGGCATTTAGTACTGTTACAGAAAACTAACTCCAATCTAATCCATGCATTTTAAAGCATATAGCAATCTAAAAATAGACCTTTAGACTTTAATAGTGTCAAGATTCACTTCTTTTGAAGTTTGTTGAATGGTGCCTTTTGTTGATGTTCTGTTGACATATTTGTGTGCATAGCCTGTATGACAGAAGTATTACAAAAACATGCATATGAAGTAAAACTGGAATCTTAGGTGGATAAAGATTTCATGGTCTTAGGTAAATATTTTGATCTAAGCATCATATCATATGCTAACTTTGATGATGTAGATGGTATGTCTAGATTGCTCTTTCTAGCCTTGTTTCTTTCATTTACTCCAGTTGGATAGGACTAAAAGTGAGAGTTTATTTTTCAGTAAGCATTTTGTCCTAGGTTTGGTCTGCAATGCACATTTGAGAATTTGTAAAATCCCGGAATAGAACAAAGAAACAAAGTCCAAGTGATGCAAATAGTACTGAAAATTGGAAAATAAAACAACATACAGTGGATGTAATCATTAGTGTAAAAAAAAAAAAAAATATATATGTTAATTGATGTGCTTCCACTGTTTTTTTTAGTCATTGACTATAGATGGATAAATAAAAAAAAAATAAAAAATAAATAAATAAAAAAAAATTGTATCCACTACATGCTGCTTTGATTTTAGTTATGCTATCATGTGTAATCTGACACTTTGATTTTGGTAGCATTTGAGCTAGCTCTTTGTGATATATAGTTCAATATGATGTCTATATTTTGCTCCATGGATGAACTCAAAAGTCTAACATTTCAAATTATCCAACATGATACTTAACCCAAGCTAGATATGTAATTGGGCAACCTTTTCTAACACTATCCTTTCGTGTATACTCAATTCATTAAGCTACGTAGTTCTAATGCCTTGCTTTCGATGGAATTTTCACAAGTATGAATAACTAGAGGTAATCAGAAAATTATCCTGATAATTGTCATTAAACTTTTGACTGGGGCATGAGTGTATAATGATAAAAATTGTGTTTCTTTGATATTGGTTGGCTCATAATTGATTTGTTTGGTGAACTTGAAGAAAGATACGGTTACCCAGGTGCTTCAAATCTGTAAAAGTATCAAGTGGTGTGGTAGTAGTATATCTTGAAGGTTCCTAGCTATATAAAGAGCATTTATATGCTTGCTGAGCAATCATTGTTTGCATCAGATTAGAGATATATTGTTGGACAAGTTTGGTATAATTCTAACACATTATTGAAAGATAACTTTATTTTGGCACTTAGGAGATTTGAAGGTCTTCTTGATTATGTTAGACATCTCCTAATTTGAATGATCATTGGGATTTTCTTACTTGAATAAGAAGCATTGCTTGCATTTTCTATTATCACTATTATCTTGAGCACCTAGGCAAAGCATTTGTCGTGTTTGGCATGTCTTGAAAAGTTAAGGGCATTGAGTATTCTTGTCACATTGCATAAAAGAATCATTGGCTAATTGTTGAAAGGATAAGCGCTCGAGTTGTCATTTGACTTATGGTTCAGGTTTTAAGTGGATATCTATTTTCTGAATTATAAGTTAGTGCATTATTGTGGAGAGCATTCATCTCAGGTAAATTTTATCTTGTGGCTATCCTCCTATTCTTATAACTGAGATCATCTCTTGAATATATTCTATGGCTTAGTTTTCTTCTGATGGAATTCCACTGTCCAAATGTGTTGATGGATTCTCTTATAGTGGGTTTTGAAGAAGTTGGTTTTACTGGGATAAAGATGCTTCTTGATGTCAGACAATGAGGTCTTGACGGTATATCATTTGGAGTTATGGCTCGAGCAAAGCCCAATGAGGCGGTGGAAAAAGAAATTTGGGCTGAGAAGAGTTTTAGTAGCATATCCACGCTTTTTTTTGGCTACTCAAGTTTTAAATTGGTGGTTCATGCAGTCATTCTGATTAGTAGCTCTGTAAATTACGTTGTATTCATGAACCAACATCTCGTCCTGAACAAATACCTCCACATCTATATTTTATTCCGCTATTGTGCTCAGCATTTTGATAATCCATTTACATTAGTGGGGTACACTCATATCATTGTCTGTTAATTCTGCAGATCTCGACAAGTTTACAAATCTTAGGCATGCAATTTTACGCCTAATTGTATTGAAATTTAAAGGATTTGCAATGGTGTTGCCTTTGCAGGTGCGCTTGCAGGCAGACCATATAATTAATAAAATTATTATTCTTTTGTGCTGGGGAGGAATAACCTTCCCCGTCATCCGATCCGGTTTTGGGTCAGGTGGCAGTGTCTCTTCTTTATGGTGTGGAATATTTTATGCTTGATTCATAAATTTTATGTCATATTAATATTACTTCACCATTTATCATATTAATTTACTGTCATAAATTAACACATGACATGAAAATAGTAATTGAATGGGATTAAAAGGAAAATGTCATTTTTTGTGTTACTTTCCATAGGATTGATGGTAATCTTGTAATAGGAAAAAGATTCTTTAGTCACGAGACTCGAAGCACTTCTTCGACTTTTGGTGGGTATTGAACCACATCTCCGTGATTGATAGAATCTAAACCATTAAGTACTCCTTCTCTTGCGTTTAATGATCATTTGAAATATGAATTAGTGGATGGATTGGATCATCTAGTGACTTACATCACATTGCAATTTTTTCTTTAATTAGCTATCCAATCAGGTATCTAAGGACAGATATATTCTTCGCATCAAGCTTCAGCAATCAGATTCTTGACAGTAGCATAATGTTAGTATAACCTAAAGTCTGGTGCATTCATTAGTTCTTCATTGCTTCTTCATTAGTTCTTCATTGCTTCCTCATACAGATTCTTGGACTCTCTGTTCACATTAATATCTTATTATATGATATGACATAATTAAGCTATACTTTTATGATTCAGTAATTCATTGGCAAAGTATGTAATCCTATAATCTTGATATAATCCTATAATCTTGATATATTGCATGCTGGTGTAACTTCTCACCACTGGTTCACTTTACAAACACAGATTAAATAGCACTTACCTTTAGTGATCATTTTTCACCTGCATCTCGGGTTCAGTCTGATCTAAAAACACATAAATAACATTCTGCGAATGTTGATCATATTATTCACTAATTAATTGTTTGATTACTGCCATTACCAATAGCAGTTGCTTGGCATTTCTCTCGCCCATTATTGCAAAAACACAACTCTATATGATCTTCTAGTAAATTTAATTTTGCATTGCAATTGCCATTCAAATTACATGTATCTGCTCATTTACTACTCATATCATTTGTATATTGAACATCATCAAGCTATATGATGGTATGGTTAATGCATTAGATGCATGTGGAGATGTGATGATTCACAGGACTCCACAAATCGGCCGAGAGGGCCGGTTTATTTGATGATCTCGTGTGAGCCCATACGCACGAGGGAGAATAAGTAACATTCAACATGGTTTTGGGGACGACTATCCTCCCAACCTTAGGCTCAATTGTGCAGGATGCTGCTACAACTGGCCACCCCCGAGCCCTCAATCAACGACTACTACCAGTATTCCTAAGTCTCAACACTCTCCCAAGAGAATGAAGACATAACCTCCGAATGATGGAACAAGACCCCTTCCATCCTCCTCATCATTCCTTAAATAGAAAAAACATTGGATGGGAAACC
>APFE031472024.1:0-16228 GCA_000404065.3 Pinus taeda
AACAAATCCTTCTAGAAAACTCTAGAATCAACCCAAGATGAGTTTTTTAAGATAAAAATTGTGCCTTTTGACTTTTATAGGGGTATGCACCCTCCCCTTTACATACAGAGCGTATAAGTACGCAGATACCTTGAAAAAAAGGTGCAGACCCGCAGGCAGAAGTAAGAGAAAGTGCAGAACCAGAGTTATATTGCTTTTTTGATGTCTTTCTCTCTTTTCTCAAGCTTGTTTTGAAGACCTGAGGTTTAAGACTTGCTTAGGAAGTTGGTATAGGTGATGATAGGCCTACACCGACTACAAATAATCAAGGTGACGATATTTTTGTGTAACAAGAGGTCAAGCAAGTGTTCCCTAAACCATGGATTCAGAGCCTCATTATCCCTATTTTAAAAGTGGGGATACAAATAACCCCTCTAATTATTGAACAATTATGATCATCCCTCTCTTAGCCGAGTTATATGGTGTTATTTTGGAAAAGATGTTGAGCATATGACTTGAAAGTGAAGGTAAGCAGGCTAAAGGCCAAGAGGGTTTTAGAAGGAAACACTCAACAACGGACCACCTCGTTACGCTTAGGATCATTGTAGAGGAATGCCGCAATGATAAATCCAATCCCTTTTGTTGCTTTGTGAATTTTAGAAAGGATTTCGACATGGTTCCTAGAAACAAACTATGGAATAGATTAGAAGAGCTAAAGGGTCCTTTCAAGTAGAGAGTTGCCGCTATAAGGTTATATGAGAATGTAATTGCCAAGTTAAAGAGTAATGAGGGGTGGTTGAAAAATATTAAGTGTAACATTGGAGTTAAACAAGGTTGCCCCCTCGCCCCTACCCTATTTGGCATTTACATCAGTAAGCTAGAAGGTTGTTTAGAGAAAGCAGGTTGTGTTGGCACGATCTTAGCTTGGATAGTCATCATCCTTCTTCTCTATGTTGACAATATTGTTCTTCTCACAAGGTGCCCATCTAATCTTGATAAGCAACTTAGAATTCTTAAGGATTTTTGCTCTACCATGGGTATGACTGTTAACGCTGACAAAACAAAAGTTATGATTATCAAATCCAAGAAGGATGCTAATTTTATGTATGACAATAGTAACTTGGAGGAAGTGTCTTCTTACAAGTACCTAGGAATTGATATTCATCACAAGCTCAACTGGAACTATAACATTGAGAAAAGGATTAATGGGGGTTGGAAAGCTTATTTTGGTCTTGAAAATAATTGTAAAATGACAAACCTTGTAATGTGGGATAGAAAGAAGTTCCTCTTTGAAACTTTAGTCACTCCAGTTATCTTATATGGATGTGAATTTTGGGGTTGCAACATCTCTAGAGAATTTTGGAGAAAGATGGAGCAAATCCAGAAATGTATTATAACGTATAACCTCAAAATTAAAAGAAATATACCCTATCTTATTCTCCTTATAGAAGTGGGTCTTTCCCCTATCAGGAGCCTAGCTATGACTAGGTTTCTGTTGTACAAGCACAAACTCAATAACAAAGGAGACCATACACTTCCTAAGCTATCTTTAAATTCCAGCCAAAGCCACCTAAGGCTCAAACGAGGTTGGTATAAAGACACCAAGACCTGGTTAAACCATTGGGAGATCGACGAGAATGCCACATTGCAAAACATTAATAACATTAAAAATATTGTTACTTTCAAGTTCAAAGAAAAAATGTGGTGTGAGAAAGATTTAGCAGCTAAAAGAAAATTAAGATATTATAAGGAGGTCATCAACTGCACCCTAGAAGATCAAAAGTATCTCTCTGTTTTAACTAACTCAACGAAGAAAATTAATATAGCCAAGATTAGAACGAACTCTCATGAGCTCCATAGTGAAATAGGTCGTTGGGCAGTTCCTAAAACATCATGGATGGAAAGGATCTTCCATCTCTCTGAGAATATGAACATCGAGGATGAAAATCACTTCCTCTTAGAGTGCCCCGCGTACAATCACATTAGAGCTCATTTTCATAATCTTTGTTGCAATAATGACCATCCTAGCCTTTTACGATGTCAAAATCATAGTGAGCTTGGGAGGCTTCTCTCCAAGCTTTTTGAGCATAGGAATAAAATCTTAAATCAAACTAAATAATTTGTTTCTTTAGGTCCGATATACCAAAGTTTAGTCTCAGTGGACATTAACCATCATCATCAATAATATAACAGATAAATATAGTGTAATACTTTAGAAAATTAATAGTTAAATATAAGCAAACGAAAATAATTAATTTTATTTAATTTTAATTTTATTGTATTTAGTTTGTCACAAAAGTCTTAGATCACAAAAATAATTATAAATCACAAAATCTTAGATAAAATATAATTTTTAATTATTTTGGTAAATAATTTAATATATTATAATTATTATTATTTTTTTTTTTTTAATTAATTAATTAATTTATTTATTTATTAAGCTTCAGAGGGCCTTCTCATTTCCGATTTTGCCATTCCATTATTCAACCACAACTGGGAGGGTAGTACAAGATTCAAACTCAAGATCTCCAATTCGAAGACTTCATTCCAAAGACATCGCCACTTAAACTACCCCAAACAAACTTATTAAAAAAATTTATTACATTTTATTTTATTTTAATTTTAAATTTAAATTTGAATATTTAACAACCCTAATTAAAATGTAAATTAAAATTTTGACGGTTTTAACAAAGGATTTATCTTGCACGCATGAAAATTTATACGGTTTTGAACGGTGTACATTTGAATTTTTTGAATTAAGATTTGATCGTTTTAACAAAGGATTTATCTTGCACATGTGAAAATTTACACTATTTTGAAATATGTAAATTTCATTATTTTGTTACTTTCACCTGAAAGATAAGGTAGTTGGTCTAATCTTTACATAAATCAAATATAAATTAAGAAAAAAAAATCTATCAAATCACGAAATATTCTGTAAGCACATGATGTTAATGATGTCCGTGGTATACGCTAACCAACGATAACTCGTCTTCCTTTGAATAAAGGGAGCATTGCCAGCGAACAACGACAATATGTGAATGGATTAGGTTGATGTGACGGTTCTGGTTAGTTTGAAATATAGATTTCAGAATTACAGTGTGTAGGTTTATTATAGATTTCAGAATATTTTTATTTTTAAAAGTTTAGAGTTGGATATGGAAAAAAGTTAAATAGTTAATTTTATTATGATGTTAATTTTTAGAATAGAACTTTAATTTAATTATTAGTAAATAGTAGAAATTTAAATTTTATCTAATATTTTTAGAAATTTTTAGTTTTATTTATTTTTTCCCATTCAGTAAGAAAAAAACTTTCTATGTTAATATTATGGATAAAAGAGTATATTTTTATGATAGACATATTGTCCTCATAAATTTTGAGAAAAATTCACAGTCTCATTACATTGGTAAGAACTTTCTCCACTACATCAATCTGAACTATTATCTAATAGTTACAATATAATGATACTATTTACTCAGCCATTTTTGCAATTTACACAGAGTCTAATATATGGATCAGATCATTTGCATTTCTGTAGATCACAGACTTTATGTAGTCCTTTCTTATATGATTTCTATACAAAATCAGATACAAAAATTTATACAAAACTTAAAACAAAAAGAAACAGGAATTTTATATGGACTTATCTACAATGAAGATCATTTGCATTTCTGTAGATCACAGACTTTATGTAGTCCTTTCTTATATGATTTCTATACAAAATCAGATACAAAAATTTATGCAAAACTTAAAACAAAAAGAAACAGGAATTTTATATGGACTTATCTACAATGAAGTTCTATCTTTTTGAGCTCTCTTCACCAAAGCTTTTAGATTTTCTACTTTTGTCTCCTCTCCTCCCTTTTTCATCATGATGTGCATGCCTTCTTCTGTGTGTCCTGTAGTCCCTTTTTCGTTAATTCATGGACAGATTTGTTATGTGCCCTGCGGATGTGCTCAATAGATGAATTCTGGAAAGAACTCCACATACTTTTTATAGTCTCAGCCAACCTTGTAGGGAAGTTTGTTGAATGTTGTTCTTCCTTTTAACATGGTCTATTATACATTTGAAATCCCCAAAAATTTATACTTGAGGGATATCCAAGAACTTGATAAACCATAATAGGCCCCATAAAGCAACAGCGTCCTTCTCCCACATACCAGCTTTTCATACTTGTTCCTTCTACCACATACCAGGGGAGTTCCTACTCTTCTGTCAATTTTAAGCAAAAGCCACTCCCACATCTTCCTCCTTGAGCTGTTCCATCAAAAAAACCCCACTGAATAGTTGGAGAACTAAACTCTCCTCTTCTCTGTCTTCTTCTTTTTATTTTTCTTGGTGTCCTCATTCTTATCTAAAACCATTCACTGTTCTATGGATTCATAGATTAAGTTTTCCCCTTGTGCTGAGACCAAAAATCACATGATTCTAAGCTTTCCAGATTTCTCAGAAAATGACCAAAGCTAACAATCTCCTGCTTTTGAATATTTATAATAGTGTATAAGGATAGTTTTCCAAATTAATTATGTTTTTATTGTTTTTTAATTAAATTAATTAATTAAAAAAATGATATATAAAGTGAATTATGGTTTTTTGGACATATTGTATTGACAAACCATTGCCTTAGTTAATGATATTGTAATCAAAACTTATTTACAAATTAAATGTCAAACTTCATATTAAAAGTCTTATTATATGCTTTAATTTTTAAAATATATATTATTTTTTTAATAAAAAAATAATAATAAATTATTATGTAGTTTTTATAATTTTAACCATGTGAAAGGTATAATGGATATAACTGTTTCTGATATTTATTATGGATTCAATTTATATAATTATAATGGTTTAAAATTTATATATAATTTTATTAATATTATTGTTGTATAAGATATTGATTATGAAGCAAGTCAAACTAACTTTTTTTTTCAAATATGTTTTGGGATTTCCAAAAATTTCCATCAAATTTTATCAAAATTATAAAAAAAAATTAAAGATGTCATCATTGGATAAAGCGACGATGACACCGCGTAACGTACGGATGGACCGGTATCCTTATTCACCAAACAACCTGCCATATTCAAATCGTGGCCAACTAAGTAAGCAAGTCAAAAACAACGCAATGAAATTGGACGCTTCCTACAACTGACCATTCATATATTTAGTCCGGGCCATCTATTTCGTTGCCGTCAAATTTGGTTGCGGGATCCAATACTTGCCCCCTCACTGTTCGATATGGAAATCTTTACCAGCGACTAAAATACATATTTTTCTTAGTTGGATTTAGGATTAAGTTTGTGTTTTTGGTTGTAAAGTTGTTTTTTTATTGATAATTTAAAAAAAATATATCAAATTAAATAGAGATATTACAGGTTAGTTGGTTATTATGGAATTTTAACAATATATTAAGTTTTTTATTAATATAGTTTTGAGTTTCAAAATTAAAGCTAAAATATTTATAAGGTTTTTGTCCAAAAGCTAATTAAATTTGGACTATCAATAAGTTAAAAATAAAGGAAAACGACTTTTAAAATAGAAGGAAATCATGAAAGTTAAGTGGAGTCACAAGGTTCCACCTCAATTTACTCTTTGTTTTGTTTTCTAGAGCTCTTTTAGGTAGATGGGAGGCTAAAATGGTCCTCAATCCTCTCCATTCAATGGTCTAGATTCTTCACATAGAGTTGAAGATCATCATACTGGAGAAATGTGTGGCACATGTTTAGTATCTAGGCAGCGACACAACAACTATGTTTGTATTTAAGAGACAACCTCTCTCTCCTATTATTTCTAGTTTGGTTTGCTGGAGTTTGCTTTGGATGGTTGGTGAACTCTACACCCAAAACTATTTAGCTAAGTATTCCACTCAAAAGTGGCTTTCACTCTTCCCCTTGTTTCATAGTAAGTAGCACCTCATCAATATTAGGCACATTGACATGGCATAACTACAACCGATGGTTAAAATTAAGTCAAAGACCAAAGTAGAATAGCTAAGGAAGAACCACAGTTTTTAGAGAGATGACATTGAGACAATGTTAGTGCAACTTCCTTCCACTAACTGTCTTGTGTCTAAGTAACTTTCCCATTGTTACCAATACACCGATGAATGGGAAAAAAAAATTGTAGGTTAAGGCTGAATTTGTAGGTTCAGGATCACGACTGTGTTTGTGGGTTGACAAGAGAGGAAACAACTATATAATTTGAAAGAGGAACTGGCGTTTCCTCAAGGATGTGCAATGAAAGCTTTCCATCCAAACAATGTCAGATATAAGAGGAAATTTCATAGTAAGAAAACCATAAGATATAAATTGAGGATCATTACATTTACACATGCGATCAAACCTCTCAAATTTCAAGGTGTGGTGCGACATATTGATGACTCATTGCAATGATGAAGAGCTGGATAGAAGAGTTTAAGTCATATGAGTTATAAATGAGAAGGGTGGCTTGGTTCATCCCTCCTAATAATTGCTCATTGAGACAACAAACTTGAAAACCTCCCACTAGTTGCTTTTAATCTCACACTATACAAGATTGAGACTAAGAGTATGATTAATACTTTAATGTAAATATATATAAAAATGAAGTTAAAGAATGAAAGGCTTCCTATCACTATTTCAAACATTAAAGAAAGTAATTGAAATTTAAGAATAAATTGAATTAAAGAGGTAATGTCTGGTTAAATCATTGAAATATGTTGAAGAGATGGCATCCAAAATATCTAACATTGTTAAAAACATTACCATAATTATGTTTAAAAAAGAGTGTGATGATAAAATAGTTATGAATAAGAAAAAAATGTTGATAAGTTTGTGGATGTATATTGTGTGCAAGTTTAATGATTTCTTACATTTCAAGTGGTCTCACCAGTATATTTTGTGCAAGTTTAATGATTTCTTACATTTCAAGTGGTCTCACCACCCATCATCATAAAACTCATCTGTGATGATGGGTGGTGAGACCACTAGAAATATAAGAAGTCATTAAACCTGCATACAACATATATCCAAAAACTTATCAACATGATTACTGGTTGTGGAAATGTACATATACAAAAAAAAAAATGAATTTAAAAATAAAAACTAGTTCATTAAAAAAATATTATAAAAAAGAAAACAAGCATTAAATAGAAATTCATAAAATTTAATATGATGCCATAACTTCCTCAATACTAACTGATAAATGGATTTCTCAAAATTATGGGGTGTGGAAACGGTTTCAAGGGTTTCTTCAGGTTCCTAGGATTTCATGGTACGTTGGTATTGATTTCATTTTTTGCTTTTTCAATTATTGTTGGGTTCTCTAGCCATAATTTGGTTTAGATAGGTGTTAGGTTTTTTTGGAATGAGTGGTCAGGTAGGTAGGAGGGGCTGACCACCCTTCCTTTCGAAACACCTTATTAGGTAAATCTAAATTGGGTGCAGGAAGGTGGAAGTGGTAAAGTGGAGGACTTTCCTGTCTTGGGGCGCAATGGGAAACAAGTATATTTTCAACTTAAGAATATTCGTAAAACTATATAATTTTGGTTTTGAGAAAAAAATTAAAAAACACACATTAATTAACTAACTAATTAGAGACTTCAATATCTCAACCCTGTTAGTAAATTTATCCGAAAATCATGTAAATTTAAAAGTAAGTTATAATAAATATCTTTACAAGTGACTAAAATATATATTTTTTTCTTATCTTTTTAGAAGTTGGATTTATGATTAAGTTTGTGTTTTCGTTGTAAAGTTTAAGTCTATGTTTTTGGTTGTAAATTTGAGTTTTTATTGATAATTTTAAAAAATTACCAAATTAAATAGAGATATTACACGTTAGTTTGCTATTATGGAGATTTAGCAATGCATCAAGTTTTTAAGTAACACACTTTGAGTCTCAAAATTAAATCCAAAATATTCATAAGCTTTTTGTCTAAAAACTAATGAAATTTAGCTAGTTAACATTCACATGGCTAATAAGTTAAAGATGAAGGAAAAAGACTCTTAAAATAAAATGAAATCATAAAAGTTAAGTGGAGTCACAAGATTCCACTTCAATCTACATTCACATGGCTAATAAGTTAAAGATGAAGGAAAAAGACTCTTAAAATAAAATGAAATCATAAAAGTTAAGTGGAGTCACAAGATTCCACTTCAATCTACTCTGCTTTGTTGTCTAGAGCTCCTTTAGTTAAATGGGAGGTCCAAATGGTCCTCAATCCTCTCCATTCAATGACCTAGATTCTTCATATAAAGTGTAAAGTGTTGACAAGAGCAATATATATATATATATACTCTTTAATCTCATTTCTATCCAACAACACCTTCCCTATCAAAGTATTCATGTGCCAATACAATTCAATGACATGAAAGTATTGATTCTACCTTCCATGTATGGCATGTGTCTAGGATCTACGCAACTACCACAACAACAACTATGTTTGTATTTAAGAGACAACCTCTCTCCCCTATTATTTAAAGTTTGGCTTGGTGGAGTTTTCTTTGGAGGTTGGTGAAGTATACTCCCAAAACTATAGGGATAAGGATTCCACTCAAAAATGGTCTTTCACTCCTCCCTTCTTCATAGTAAGTAGCACCTCATCGGTATAAAACATGTTGGCATGATGGCATAACTACAATCAATGGTTAAAATTAAGGCAAAGGCCAAAGCAGACTAGCTAAGGAAGAACCAGAGTTTTCTGAGAGAAGACATTGAGACAGTGCTGGTGAAATTTCCTTCCACCAACTAACTTGTGTCTAAGTAACTTGCCCATTGTTACCTACAGATTGATGAATGAGAAACATAAATTGTAGGCTAAGGCTGGTGACTGTGTTTTTGTGTGACAAGAGAGGAAAACAATATAGAATTTGATAGAGGAAATGGAGTTTCCTGGAGGACGTCTAATGAAATCTTTCCATTCAAACAATGTCAGATATAAGAGGCAATTTCCCATTAAGAAAACCATAAGATATAAATTTAGGATCATTATATTTACACGTGCGATCAGACCCCTAAAATTGCTAGGCGCACAACGAGAGCAGAAGTGATGCATTAACAACTCATTGTAGTGATGGTTGATTGTGGCTAGAGTTGGAGACTTTAAGTGAGATGAGTTATAAATGAGAGGAGTGGCTTGGCTCATCCCTCCCCATACTCTCTCATTGAGAAAACCCACTTTCCAACCTCACACATACATGATTGAGAATAAGATTATGATTAATAGTGTAATGTAAATATATACAATAATTAGTCATTTTTTCAAACATTAAAGAAAGATATTCAAAGTTAAGAATAAAGAAAGTTATTCAAAGTTAAGAATAAATTGAATTAAAGATGTAATGTTTTAATAAATCATTGAAATATGGTATCCAAAATATTTAACATTGTTAAAAGCATTACTATAATTAACTTTAAAAAAAGTGTGATGATAAAATAGTTGTGAATAAGAAACATTTGTTGATAAGTTTGTGGATATATGTTATCTGTAGGTTTAATGATGTCCTACTTTACCAATTGTCTCACCACCCATCATCAACCAACTCATCCTTGATGATGGAAAATGAGACCACTTCTCTCTCACTAACGATCATACATCATTAAACCGACACATAGTCTCACTACCCATCATCAAGAAGCTCATTCCCAACACCCATTGTCAGGAAGCTCATTCCTGATGATGGGCCATGAGACCACTAGAAACTTAAGGCACCGTTAAACCTACACACAACATATATCCTGAAACTTATCAACATAATTACATACGGTGGAAATATACATACACAAAGAAAAAAATGAATTTAGAAAAAAATCATTAATTAAAATTTATAAGAAAATCATTAAAAATATAGAAAATAGTTAATTAAAAAATTATTATAAAAATAAAAACCTAGTAAAAAAACTCACAAAAATTAATTACATCTAACTTTCAACTCCAACCTATAAAAATTAAATAAAACATTAAAAATTCCCTAAATTATATTTTAAAATAATATAAAAATAACAAATTTAAATTTATAATTATAATCAAAGTTAAATATAAGTGATGATTATTTATTATTTTTATTAAAAAAATTAATATTTAAAAACGAAAATTATCAAATTTGAAATTATTTTTAATTATCTATTAATAAAAATATAAAAAAACAAATGATATTTCTAGAATAAAATATTTATTTATTTTAGATTTAAAATTTTATGATCCATAATATGGTAAAAATTTCGAATACTTTATATAAATACTTGCACAAAAACCAATAAAGATTTTTCTTTTTAGTGAAATGAGAAATAATTATTTATTTATAATATTTTATCATTATCATTTTTATAAAAGTGTTAACCTTCCTATCTTATTAGGCTAAAAATTCCTAAAGAAAAAAACATATATTTTGAATTTAATTTTTTTCTAAAAAATAATACTGATACATTTAAATGTTACATCACTTTTCATATCACTCATATTTAATTTTGCTTTGAATACTTACATTATAAAGTTTCTGAAAATAAATATAATATATAATATATATTAATATATATAAATATATATATAAATATATAAAACAAGTAATTGTACACTCAACAACAACTATAAACTCAAATATCAATGTGGCTATATGCATGTTCCTCCTCCACACCCAAAACACCTAAGGTAACCATTATGATATTTCATTTGTTTCACCACCGCATCACCGTAATAATGGTATAATGAAAAAGCTTGCAGAAACTGCAGCTCAAATCTATGCTTTTGCCCAAAGTACTAGTGTTGTTAGCTTTTCTGATAATTTTGTTGCTTTTTCTGATCTAAATATAAATTATTATATTTTTTACAAAACTCTTTGAATATATATATTATATATAATATATAATTATTATATAATATCCATATATATAAGTATAATATATATTACAATATAATTATTATCTATTTTAAATTAAAAACCCATCTCACACACGTCGCCCCTATCCATTTAAGCACTAAAGGTATATCCATCGTTCATGCGTTATATTTTCTTTACAAAAGAAAAGACACCCTTATATTCCTAGTTTCCAATAAATGATAAGTTTAATTAATTTATATTATTATTTTTTAATAAAAAAAGTTAGGTGTTTATTTTTATAGTGTTGGTTAAAATAAAAATTAGGTGTTATTTTTTTCATGTTTAACATGGAATTGATACATGACATTTATATAAGTAACTAGAATATATTTATATTAGTTTAGGATTTATTAATTTTAGAGAGAAATTAAATCTTTTTAGTGAAAATCTTTACTCAAATTTTCACTTTAAACAAAATTTGCATCTTAAAAAATTTGATCTCTAACACTTTATATAAATAATATAAATATATTACAATATTTATGTAATCATAATATTAAAATTCAACAATTTCAAAGTAAAAAACATTAATATTGAAATAATTATATATTTTTGGGATTAAAATTTTTTTAAGCACCAATATTTTTATACTTATTTAGATTAATAGTTCTTATTATTTTAAATATAATTTATTAAATTAATATTTTTAATTAAAATATTTTAAAACCTGAATAACGTACCATTGAGACTGCGAATTAAGAGCTGATTGTTTTAACAAAGGATTCCTGTTAAAATTTATACTATTTTGAACTATAAAAACTTGAATTTTTTTTACTACCCCTCCACAAACACACCCCCAATTAAAGTAGTTGGCATAAATTTAAAGTAGTTGCCCCCCACCCCAAAAAATAGCTGACATAAATTATATATAAATTAAAAAAAATCTACTCAATCATATGTTGGGGTGGATCTATCCGAATTAATAATAATGACTATTTTTTTGAGTGATTAAAGATTTCCATAGTGATTCATACGAAAAACATTATTTATTTTTTGTTTTTGAATAAAAACATATTCTAATAATAAAAATGTGGATAAATATAATATAAATTTTAGAAAATTAATAATTAAAATATAAACAAACAAAAATATTAATTTTGTTTTAATTTTATTTTATTGCATTAATTTTTTAACTAAGTTAAATTTATTTAAAAATAATAAATTTAAATTATTTAAAAATTAATATTTTTGGAAAAAACAATATAACTATCAGATATTTTTTGAAAAAATATATAACTATCAAACTTCAATATTAATATTTTTAAGTTGATATATAAATCCATTTAAAATTCAATCCCTCATGCTATCTTTAGAAGTCTTTATTTTTTTGAATTTTCAAAATCTACGAACCAAAAAATGAGATGGGTAATCATTACAGATAGCACATCGTCACCTACGTAACATACGGGCCCCTCTTCATGCGCCGAAACCGGCCGTTCAGAATTCTGACCAACCAACTAACCAAGTCAAAAACGATGAAATTCCTCTAACCGGCCGTTCATATCTCAGTCCCCGCCATTTATTTCGTCGTTGCGATCAAGTAGTTACGGGTTACAATCCTTGCACCGCCATTATTCTTGTCCATATCAAGATGCGGAAATCTCTGTCCTGTGAGAAGAGGATAAGGCTAACAATGGCGTCCGGACAAAACAAATCTTTGTACCAACCAAAGATGGCTTTCAATTTAGCATTTTATAAATTTTAAAATGTTTTGATGTTATTGTCAAAAAAATTTCAATTTGAGTGGTTTAGATATATAGGTTTAAGTTTTTTGAAACATATTTTAACTGGAGATTTTAACATTTATGAAATAGTAGTTGTCTCCATTAACTAACCTTTTACTATGAAATAGTAGTTGTATCTTGCGTAATAGTTGGAATTTGGGTTCTTTTTTGCCATAGTACATTTTTTTTCTTCTAAGTTTTGGATCTTTATCTTGACCTTAAAGAAACATTATGTTTAAAATTTTTCCTTTCAAAAGTGATATTTGGATAATGAATTAACCTTTCACCTATAAAGTTTTGATTAAAAAAATTCTCTTAAATAATATAATTATGTTAAGAAAAATCACATATATATAATAAGAAAAAAATAAAATGGTCATAAGGCACAAATGATTTATTGAATCCCATATCTTATTATACCTTTATAATTAATAATGATAACATATTTTTATTTTAAAATATATATTTTATATCAATTGTTTTCAACAATCAAATTAAAATTAATTGTCAAAGATTAAAAGTAACTAGATTGTGTCTTTTTCAAAAAAGTATATAGAGTCCCTCATAGCAAAGACCATGCAATAGGGCCTACTTTGGAAATCTTGCTATAATTTTAAACTTAAAACAAATAAGAAGAAAAACCACTTTGAGGCAGAGTAGAGGAGAAGTAAAGCAACTCTACATCAAGAATGATTTGTTGTGGGTTGGCTTAGGTAAAGAATGATACTGACTGAGAGTATACGCATAAAATATTTACATTGTATAATGATTTGTTGTATATCAAATGTTGTTGAACAAAAGACAAAATAACATGATATAGATTACATAAGCATGTCATAAGAGCAAATGATTTGTTGTGGGTTGGCTTAGGTAAAGAATGATACTGACTAAGAGTATACGCATAAAATATTTACATTGTACAATGATTTGTTGTATATCAAATGTTGTTGAACAAAAGACAAAATAACATGATATAGATTACATAAGCATGTCATAAGAGCAAACACATTATTGTATTACTATTATTACTTTTGCATATGAGGAGGTAGCCCAAAGGGAAAAAAACAACATTATATTTTTTTTTGTAATTACTCTGAACCGAGGTTGGGACCACTTAGTCTATTGGATGGAAGAGCTTATTACCCACTAGTGGGATGTTATCACTAGGAGCTTGGAACACCATTTGGGATAGTTTAATTCCCCCAAAAGTGACTTCCATCCTCTACCCATCTTCACCCCTCCTCATAAGACACCTAGTGAAAACTAAAAGGTATCATGAAGCACAAAATAAAAATAAGATTATTACTCGTGAGAAAAAATCAGTAAGACAAATTCAATTTTTTTTATCAAATTCTGAAAAGAGTTTCCATCCATAAAAGTTTGAATGTTCATACTTAATAATTTTGTCCATTAACTAGGCTACTTATATTGGATTTGGTCAAAACACTACAAACAATGAGTATTCTAAATAGGCAATTACTAGAGAAATATACAATGGTTGATGCGTTTTTCATAGAGAGTAGATATATTTAAAATAAATTTCAAAATCTAATTAAATGATGAGAAATTTCATAAGATAGATATTTTTTCCATTAGTTGAGGTTATTTATATTAGATTCAGTCAAAAAACTGCAAACAATGAGTTTGCAATCTATTTTAAGCAATTCTAAATGCATAATTCCTAGTGAGATCTACAATAGATGGTGCATTTTCATCCAGAGTAGATATATTTACAATAACTTTCAAAAGTTGATTAAAAGTTAAGAGGTTTCCTAAGATAGATAAGAAGCTAGTCACATTCAAAATACTATGAAGTAAACATGGTTACAATTTAGAACGAAATCAAAAGGAAAGATTATTAGAGATGTTGATAGATTGAAACCCAAAGGAATCCCAGCAAGACCGACCTAGAATTGGAAATTTGGGAAGAAGGTTGTAATATACATTGTTGAAAGGAAACAATGGAATTCACAAAGATATATATACACTATCAAAGTTCACAGTAAAACAACTGTTGTTCTATAACTTGATCATGATCAATGAATTCATAAACCAAAAAGGTATTTGTAAAGATTTAATCTCTTGGACCTTACTTCCTTTGAAAGTCTTAAAAAAGACCGTAAAACAACCTTTCATCTAAATTACTATAGAAAAGCATAGAGACAAAATTATTGATGGCTAATTAACACTATTTTACTAACATCTTAGTTGACATCCAAAAAGGGGATTCTTTGTAATACCCATCTTGAGAATTTCAATTAGCTTTTTGAATAAAACTGAAAGAAAAAATAACAGAGATCACAAAAACATCACTTGGATAATCTTATCCCACCTTAGGATTCCATGGATAGTCCTACTCTCTACCCCATCTCGAGTCATGGAATATGCTCATATTGCACTCTAGTATATCATCCCTGCCAATCCTAACTTATACATGTCTCTTGCCGATGTCGATAGCACCTGCACGACACAACATAGCAAAATCAAATTTGTTAGGTAAACTTGACTCATGATAGAGTCAATTTGACCATGACAAATAGGAGTGTTTTTTTGGGCACATGGTATAGTGTACCCATGGTATTACTACCCATCATATTGCATGTAATGGAGCCTATAAAAGGTTGGTAAGACTTCATTTTCATGTAGGCGAGGGATGTCAGTGGTGAAGGCTCACTAGGCTGGTTTGGGTAGGGTTTTGGCCAAGGGTATTGAAATTTCATTGGGTTGGGTTTTTCTGCGGATTTTGGGTTTTCTCGGATAAACATTTATGTTTATTGTTTATGATTGCTGATGGTTATTGTTCCTCTCTGTAAATCTCCGTAATTATTTTATGTTCTCTGGTAAATTCTTAACAATTTGTATAAGAGCCCGAAGTTGGCTTCAAAGGGACGCTTCTATTCCCAAAGGTTAATGGGCCTAGTGGATGGGTAATATCGGTATGGATATGTAGTAGATATACATGACATGGGGTTTCAAACAAGCGATGTGGTGTTTTTGGGAATCAATCGTTCAAGTAGATTGGCCACCAAGTAGTTGGAGTTTGAGCTATGTTGTAGGCAGTAAAAAGGGAGTAAACCGTCGATGCATACATTGTGTGAAGGACTTAGCAGAGGCACCGCAACATGAAAACAACGCTAGAAATGGCGTAACATGGTATTTGATTGGATTTGCTTGTAGTGAGAGTTGGAATGAGAACATAAGGAAAAGTGTTTGGGATATTTCTAGAAGCAGCAAGCTCAACGAGAACAAGGCGAGAGGATATGTATGGGAAAAATAAATAAAAATTATTATATTGAAGTTAATTATTGCATGTAAATGGGCATACTGCCATAAGACTTGGTAAGGCATGTGTACCCATGGGTAAATCACTGGTAAAGTCTGGGTTATACCTAAGTGATAGGGGGCTGTCAGGTTAACAAATACCCCAGGTAAAAATCTTTGAAGGGGGTAAGGGCTAAAGCGAGCAGGATTGTCTCACTTAGAAGGTTTGGCTAGATTTAGTCAAGGAAGCCCAAAGTCAAGTTTAAGGAGGGAAGTGTTAGGTAAACTTGACTCAGGATAGAGTCAAAGTTGACCATTGTAAATAGTAGTGGTTTTTTGTGTGCATGGTATAGTGTACCCATGGTATTATTTCACATGGTATTGCATGTAATGGAGCCTATAAAAGG
>APFE031472026.1:0-10666 GCA_000404065.3 Pinus taeda
TGTTTGGTTGTTTTATGTGTTATGTTTTACTATTTTGTAACACTATTACACTAATCATTATCATTATTTAATTCATGTAACTACTATATTTATAATCTTAATTCATGTTATTACTATATTAATAATTTCAATTCATGTTATTACTATCCTGTTTGTTTGTTTGTTTTATGTTTTATGTTTTATGTTTTACCATTTTGTAACACTATTTGGTAACACTTTTATACTAATGATTATCATTATTTAATTCATGTTATTACTATATTGTTTGTTTGTTTTATGTTTCATGTTTTACTATTTTGTAACAGCATTTTGTAACGCTTTTATACAAATCATTATCGTTATTTAATTCATGTTATTACTATATTGTTTGTTTGTTTTATGTTTTATGTTTTACTATTTTCTAACACTGTTATACTAATCATTATCGCTATATAGCTCATGTTATTACTATATTAATAATTTTAATTCATGTATTACTATACAGTTTGTTTGTTTTATGTTTTATGTTTAAATATTTTGAAACATTATTGTACTAATGATTATCATTATTTAATAATTTTTATTACTATTAATAATTTTAATTCAGTTATTACTATATCCGTTGGTTTGTTTATGTTTTATGTTTTACTATTTTGTAACACTATTACACTAATCATTATTATTATTTAATAATTGTTATTACTATAATGTTTGTTTCTTTTTATGTTTTATGTTTTACTATTTTGTAACACTATTATACTAATCATTATCAGTATTTAATTCATGTTATTGGTATATTAATAATTTCAATTCATGTTATTACTATAGTGTTTGTTTGTTTTATGTTTTATGTTTTACTATATTTGATGCAGGAGCATCCAGCTCTGAGGAGACATAAGGTGGTTGACAGTCTCATGAAGAGACCAGAACACACAGTCGTTTATTTTAATTGGACAAGTGTTGGGCTTGTCAGTTACGTGACTTTATTTTACTTGTTTTATTTTATTTTATCTGTCTGAAGGTTGATAGGATTAGGATAATTATAGTGGAGCACTGTTACTGTTTAATAGGAATTAGTAACAGAAAAAATAATTGATTAGTTTCTTTAAGAATGTTAAATTAGTTAAGGACAGTTAAACAAAACTGATAAACAGTTAACTTTCTGTTGGGGCAGTTTCCTCAAAGAACAGTTATGTTTCTTAAAGATAAAAACAGGAAGAACCCTCCAATTTCTTAAAGAGAAGAGTAAAGTACTGTAATAGATCTAGCATGTATTGTATCGTTCCTAAGACTGTATGAATCATTATACACTGTTCTGAACATTTCAAAAACCGACATATTATTAAAAGCCCAAAATACAAGAACAGAACCCAAACCCCGAAGGGGAAATTCGAATAGGCAATGATATAAGCAAACAGAGGTTAAATAATTTGCAGAGTCATAAGATATCCAGCATAAACCACACGACTGAGCGTGCCATTAAACAAATAATACAGTACAGAACGAGGGTTTCGAAGTTCCGAAAACCCATTCCACCGAATGACAGAACAATGACATATCCTGCGAGGGTTTAGTGTAACCCGAGGCTCAAGCCACCAGACGGAAGACCAACAGACCAGTTATTTGCCTTACAGAGTGGGAAACCCAAAAATAAAGACCAGCGTACAAGAGAAGAGAACTCTTCCATCAAAAGGAAGGAACCCAACAAAAGTTTCAACATCCAGACGACAACCAAAACCAGACGGAGCCTACAGAACCAACAAATACAGACAGATATGGAAGGATGCTACCCGTAGAACGAAGACTGATAGATATCAGTGACTGCCGAGACAGAGTAGAGCACCGAGCCACACCCACCAACAGTGCCAAGCACCTACAGACAAGGAGGACGGATTAATATGGAACTATAGACATAACTAAAAGACTAATCATTAATAATCGAAGGAGATTGAGATAAGAAATTACCTGGTACCGAGAAGACCGGGTTGGGAGACGAGTTACCATTAAAGCCTAAAGAACAGTGGCAATATTCGTTAGGGTCCAAAAGATAAGGTGCCAAGCAGTTTAAAAGGAACCAAAGAATTACCTTGTAGTAGAAGCCGAGCACGTTAACCTGGAGGGCAACCTGTAAGGAAGAGATTTCAGTCATTAAACAAACATAGAACCGACCAGAGCACCTAACCAACGAGCAGCAAATCGAAATTGTAACTGTGCAGAGTTAAAGGGGGTCATTACGAGCTATTGAACCCACCTCCATGGCGTTAGAAGACCGGGAACAATCACAAAAGAAACCGTAGTGACAGTCAAAACACAGTGGAATGAAACCCTCAGAGCAGAGCGGAGCTCGACGAAAGAACAGAGCACAGTGATAATGAATGGGTTGACAAAAGGACGCGGGATCATATAGGAGCGAACTGGCGGATGTAGGTTTCCAAATGGTAAAACAAGTCATAAACCTAACCCATATACTGAAACCAGTACCAGTGTCATAAAGTCAATATTAAAGTTTGCAGGACGTCAAGTCATATCAACAGGATTGTTTGAGAACGACGGGAGGATATTTCGAGAACGGCGGGAAGCCATCATAAGTGGTATCAGAGCTAGTATTTTGAGTCAGAACTAATGGAACAGGTAGAAGGTGAAGGTGAAGCAAGAGGAAGAGGAAGAGGAAGAGGAAGAGGAAGAGGACGAGTAGTCCACAGGCCGATAGATGTTGGATTGCAAGAAGAGATACGAGTTTTGCGGGAAAGATTGGCAGTGATAGAGGCTGGGGGAAGAAGAAACCCAGCAGATAACAATGATGAAGAAACAGTTGAACCAGAGGAGGATGGGTACGAAGGAGTGACACCGGAACTTAGATTATTGAAGTCAGTTTTGCTGTCCAGTCATAAGCCAAGGGATGAGTTGCCTACTTATGACGGGAGTTTGTCTGCAGATGTGTTGTTAGATTGGCTGAGTGAAGTTAATAATTTTTTTGAGTTTGAGGAAACCAGTGAGGACAAACAAGTAAAGTTTGACGCCACCAAGCTGAAAGGACATGCGTCGTTATGGTGGGACAGCGTTCAGGCAGAAAGAAGGAGACTAAACAAACAGCCAATCAAGAAGTGGGCCAGAATGGAAGCAAAGCTAAAGGAGAAGTTCCTACCGAAAGATTATCAGATTATGTTGTACAGACAGGTACAGAACCTGAAACAAAGAGGAATGACTGTTAGGGAGTTTACCGAGGAATTTTATAAATTGAATCTGCGATCAGGTTATGTGGAAGATACCTTAGAAAAAACAGCCAGATTTGTAAATGGATTGAGAGGGGAGATTTTTGGATGAAATTTGTATCCTTTCACCACAGACGTTGGATGAGGCCTATCAGTTTGCGCTGAAGGCAGAGGAGAAAATAAACAGGAAACAGAACACCAAGAGAGGAGGTGGTTCTGGCAGGGGGAAAGGCAAGATTTATGGCAGAGGTAGAGGCACAGGCTCAAGTGAGGAAGGCAGCAGTTCCAAATCTGCTGGTACAACAGATAAGGACAACAGCAACAGGGAAAGACAACCAGCTCAGAGAGGGCGAGGATTTGGTCGAGGCAGGGGAACTGTCCAGTGTTACTGTTGTCACAAAATGGGACACAAGTCGTATGACTGTCCTGAAGGTGAACCTGCAGGTGGGAGAGGAACCTATGTTGCTCAACCTGAGGATGTTGAGGAAACACCTCAAGAAGCAGAAAATACACCAGAGACAGGCGAGGCCTTGGTGTTGAATAAGGTGCTGCTGAAGCTAGCAAAGGAAATTGCAGAACCAGATCAGCGAAAGGCTTTGTTTCGCACTATTTGCAAGTCACGAGGTAAGTGCTGTAAGTTGATAATTGACAGTGGAAGTACCGATAATTTGGTAGCTGTGGAGATGGTGGAGAAGCTGGGATTAAAGAAGCTGAAACATCCCACTCCCTACAAAGTGTCGTGGCTGCAGAAGGGGCATCAACTGTTAGTTGATGAACAGTGTGAGGTGGAGTTTCAGATCGGTAAGTATAAAGACAAGATCCTTTGCGATGTCATGCCAATGGATATTTGTCATTTACTGTTAGGACGACCTTGGCAGTTTGACAGAAGTGCAGTTCATGATGGGAAAACTAACTTCTATAAGTTCGTGAAAGATGGGATCAAGCATACGCTTGTACCCATCAAGGAGGAAAATACAGCAGAAGCTAGTGGAGTGAAAGCGCTGCTGTTAGGTGGGAAGGAATTCATAAAACAGATTGAGGACAACAAGATAAAATTTGCTGTCATAAGGAGAACAAAGGCAGTGGTACTCCACACACAGATTTCAGATTTGCTAGAAGAAGTTCAGAGGTTGCTGCAGAATTTTGGAGACATTGTGGTGGATGATCTTCCAGATGAGTTGCCACCTAGGAGGGGTATTAGTCACTGCATTGACTTTATACCAGGGGCAAGCCTGCCAAATAAAGCAGCTTACTGCATGAGTCCCAAGGACCATGAAGAAATTAGAAACCAGGTCCAAGAGTTGTTGGACAAAGGTTTGATTCGGGAGAGCATGAGCCCATGTGCAGTACCTACTGTTTTGGCTCCAAAGAAAGGAGGAGAGTGGAGAATGTGTACAGATTCCAGGGCTATTAACAAAATTACCGTTAGGTAGAGGTTTCCCTTACCAAGGATGGACGATATGATGGATTGTTTGAGTGGAGCGGCCTATTTTTCGAAGATTGACTTGAAGAGTGGATATCACCAGATCCAGATTCGTGAAGGAGATGAATGGAAAACCGCTTTCAAGACAAATGAAGGCTTATACGAGTGGCTGGTGATGCCGTTTGGTTTGAGTAACGCTCCCAGCATGTTCATGCGTCTGATGAATGAAGTGCTGAAGGAATTTAACGGTAAGTTTGTAATAGTTTACTTGGACGATATTCAGATTTTTAGTAAGACTAAGGAGGAGCATTTCAGACATTTGTAGAGTGTATTGAGAAAATTACAGCAGAACAAGCTGTTAATTAATTTGAAGAAATGTACCCTTTTTCAGCGAGAACTAGTATATCTGGGTTTTGTTATTGTGGAGAATGAATTAAAAATGGACCCAGAAAAGGTGACAGCTATAGTTAGCTGGCCTTCTCCGAAAAGTTTATTCGAAGTTTGAAGTTTCCATGGACTTGCCAGTTTTTATAGGAAGTTCATCAGAAATTTCAGCAAGATTTGCGCACCAATGTTGGATACGATCAAGAATGTGAATCAGCCATTTCACTGGACTGAAGCAGCAGAAAACAGTTTTCAGATCTTGAAGAAGAATATTACTGAAAGACCTGTGTTGAGACTGCCTGATTTCAACAAAAATTTTCAAGTTCGTTGCGACGCCAGTGGTACAACCATTGGAGCAGTTCTTAGCCAGGAGGACAGACCAGTTGCTTATTTCAGCGAAAAGCTAAATGAGAGTAGACAGAAGTGCTTGACCTATGACAAGGAGTTTTACGCCATTGTATAGGCTTTGAAACATTGGCGACATTATCTATTGGGTAACGAATTTGTTTTATTTTCTGATAATTCTGCGTTACAGTCCATTATGCAGCAGCATAAGTTGAACCATAAGCATGCAGCCTGGGTTGAGTACTTGTAAAGTTTCACGTTTGTACTAAAACACATTAGTGGGCAATCAAATAAGGTAGCAGATGCACTTAGTAGGAGAACATTACTGTTACAGGAGAGCACAATGCATATCTTAGGATTTGAACATTTAAAAGAGCTGTATCCGATCGACACCGAGTTTATGGAGGCCTATGAGGCTTGCCAAAACCCGCTGTTACGAAATGACAGCAAGTGGCTGGACTATAATCTTCAGGAAGGATTGCTGTTCAAAGGAGGGCAGTTATGCATTCCCAACTGTTCTATGCGGGAAAATATCATACAGGAAAAACACAGCGGAGGCCTGGCAGGACACTTTGGAATTGATAAAACCATTGCTCAGGCACAAAATTTCTATTTTTGGCCTAAGTTGCAGCGGGATGTGCAGAGATATGTGGCTAGGTGTAAAATTTGTCAATTGGCAAAAGGTCACAGTCAGAACACTGGACTTTATATGCCATTGCCCATTCCTAGTCGACCATGGGATTCGGTCAGCATGGATTTTGTGCTAGGTTTGCCAAAGACACAACGCGGCTTTGATTCAGTAATGGTTGTAGTAGACCGATTTTCGAAGATGGCACACTTTGTACCATGCAGGAAAACCAACGATGCTACTTACATAGCACATCTTTTCTTTACAGAGATTGTGCGGTTGCATGGACTTCCACGAACCATTATCTCCGACAGAGATGTCAAGTTCACAGGCCATTTTTGGAGGACTTTATGGAAAAAGTTAAATACTCAGTTGCAGTTCAGCTCCGCTTATCATCTGCAGACGGACAGACAGACGGAGGTAGTGAACCGAAGTCTGGGGAATTTGCTCAGAAGTCTAACAGGTGAAAATTCCCGGACTTGGGATCGTGTACTAGCGCAGGCGGAATTCGCATACAACGATTCCCCTAACCGTAGCACAGGATACAGTCCGTTCCAAATTCTGTACGGCATGCATCTGCGAGGAGTGCACGAGTTACGAGATTTGGGGAAACTGGAGAAAATGAGCGCTGATGGAGAATATTTCACCCAAGCTATGAGCAAACTGCACGAACAGGTTAAGCTAAAACTACAGGACAACAGTCAGAGGTACAAGCAGCGAGCTGATACAAAACGCTGGGAAGTTCAGTTTAATGTTGGGGATGAAGTCCTTGCGTACTTACGCAAGGAACGGTTTCCAAAGCGAGAGTACAGCAAGCTGAAATTTAAGAAAATCGGGCCCTGCAAGATCATTCACAAATTTTCTGCGAACGCCTATGAGATACAGTTGCCACCAGGGATTGGTATTTCCCCTATTTTTAACGTGGCAGATCTGTTCCCTTATGTCGCAGGTTCAACAGATAATGCAGCAGCAGAGCCACCGCGGGACACCAAAGGTGAAGGAGATTCGTGGACGAGACAGATGCCGATGGCACCACCCGTTGAGATCGAGGGGATTTTGGACACACAGGTAGCTAAGCGCACACGCAGGAAGGAATATTTGCGGTATTTGGTAAAATGGAAGAATCGTCCAATAGAGGACAGTTCGTGGCTTAACGCGACGCAAATACAAAAGGCAGGCTACTCTGTTGACGACCTCATGGAACGGAGCCATGACTTTTTGCCACCCCAGGAGCCTGATGTAGGAGCATCCAGCTCTGAGGAGACATAAAGTGGTTGACGGTCTCATGAAGAGACCAGAACACACAGTCGTTTATTTTAATTGGACAAGTGTTGGGCTTGTCAGTTACGTGACTTTATTTTACTTGTTTTATTTTATTTTATCTGTCTGAAGGTTGATAGGATTAGGATAATTATAGTGGAGCACTGTTACTGTTTAATATGAATTAGTAACAGAAAAAATAATTTATTAGTTTCTTTAAGAATGTTAAATTAGTTAAGGACAGTTAAACAAAACTGATAAACAGTTAACTTTCTGTTGGGGCAGTTTCCTCAAAGAACAGTTATGTTTCTTAAAGATAAAAATAGGAAGATAGTCATTGTACGGGATTCCCTCTCAGACGAGAAAAGAAAGAAAATACAGTCATTTCTAAAGAAGACATTATTATCTATTTTATTTACTTTTATCATCACTGTGATAATTGATTTCATGCATCCTATTATAGTTTCCTATACGAGTAAATGATATTGGAACAGAGACAAATAAAGTTACAGGTGAAGCGGACGTGACAGTCAGAATACTTTTCGACGGAGAAGATAACCGGTGGCCTACATCAACCAACACACAGGCAAAATCATAAGAGAAGCGGACGCGACAATAAAATCATTTTCAGACACAGAAAGCAAATACTGTGCATGCGAATAGAAAACTACAGGTATTTCGTGGAACCCTCCAATTTCTTAAAGAGCCGAGTAAAGTACTGTAATAGATCTAGCATGTATTGTATCGTTCCTAAGACTGTATGAATCATTATACACTGTTCTGAACATCTCAAAAACCGACATATTATTAAAAGCCCAAAATACAAGAATAGAACCCGAAGGGGAAATTCGAATAGGCAATGATATAAGCAAACAGAGGTTAAATAATTTGCAGAGTCATAAGATATCCAGCATAAACCACACGACTGAGCGTGCCATTAAAAAAATAATACAGTACAGAACGAGGGTTTCGAAGTTCCGAAAACCCATTCCACCGAATGACAGAACAATGACATATCCGGCGAGGGTTTAGTGTAACCCGAGGCTCAAGCCACCAGACGAAAGACCAACAGACCAGTTATTTGCCTTACAGAGTGGGAAACCCAAAAATAAAGACCAGCATAGAAGAGAAGAGAACTCTTCCATCAAAAGGAAGGAACCCTACAAAAGTTTCAACGTCCAGACGACAACCAAAACCAGACGGAGCCTACAGAACCAACAAATACAAACAGATATGGAAGGATGCTACCCGTAGAACGAAGACTGATAGATATCAGTGACTGCCGAGACAGAGTAGAGCACCGAGCCACACCCACCAACAGTGCCAAGCACCTACAGACAAGGAGGACGGATTAATATGGAACTACAGACATAAATAAAAGACTAATCATTAATAATCGAAGGATATTGAGATAAGAAATTACCTGGTACCGAGAAGACCGGGTTGGGAGACGAGTTACCATTAAAGCCTGAAGAACAGTGGCAATATTCGTTACGGTCCAAAAGATAAGGTGCCAAGCAGTTTAAAAGGAACCAAAGAATTACCTTGTAGCAGAAGCCGAGCACGTTAACCTGGAGGGCAACCTGTAAGGAAGAGATTTCAGTCATTAAACAAACATAGAACCGACCAGAGCACCTAACCAACGAGCAGAAAATCGAAATTGTAACTGTGCAGAGTTAAAGGGGGTCATTACGAGCTATTGAACCCACCTCCATGGTGTTAGAAGACCGGGAACAATCACAAAAGAAACCGTAGTGACAGTCAAAACACAGTGGAATGAAACCCTCAGAGCAGAGCGGAGCTCGACGAAAGAACAGAGCACAGTGATAATGAATGGGTTGACAAAAGGACGCGGGATCATATAGGAGCGAACCAGCGGATGTAGGTTGCCAAACGGTAAAAAAAGTCATAACCCTAACCCATATACCGAAACCAGTACCAGTGTCATAAAGTCAATATTAAAGTTTGCAGGACGTCAAGTCATATCAATAGGATAGTTCGAGAACGGCGGGAGGATATTTCGAGAACGGCGGGAAGCCATCATAAGTGGTATCAGAGCTAGTATTTTGAGTCAGAACTAATGGAACAGGTAGAAGGTGAAGGTGAAGCAAGAGGAAGAGGAAGAGGAAGAGGACGAGTAGTCCACAGGCCGGTAGATGTTGGATTGCGAGAAGAGATACGAGTTTTGCGGGAAAGATTGGCAGTGATAGAGGCTGGGGGAAGAAGAAACCCAGCAGATAACAATGATGAAGAAATAGTTGAACCAGAGGAGGATGGGTACGAAGGAGTGACACCGGAACTTAGATTATTGAAGTCAGTATTGCTGTCCAGTCATAAGCCAAGACATGAGTTGCCTACTTATGATGGGAGTTGTCTGCAGATGTGTTGTTAGATTGGCTGAGTGAAGTTAATTAATTTTTTGAGTTTGAGGAAACCAGTGAGGACAAACAAGTAAAGTTTGCCACCACCAAGCTGAAAGGACATGCGTCCTTATGGTGGGACAACGTTCAGGCAGAAAGAAGGAGACTAAACAAACAGCCAATCAAGAAGTGGGCCAGAATGGAAGCAAAGCTGAAGGAGAAGCTCCTACCGAAAGATTATTAGATTATGTTGTACAGATAGGTATAGAACCTGAAACAAAGAGGAATGACTATTAGGGAGTTTACCGAGGAATTTTATAAATTGAATCTGCGAGCAGGGTATGTGGAAGATACCTCAGAAAAAACAGCCAGATTTGTAAATGGCTTGAGAGGGGAGATTTTGGATGAAATTGGTATCCTTTCACCACAGACGTTGGATGAGGCCTATCAGTTTGCGCTGAAGGCAGAGGAGAAAATAAACAGGAAACAGAACACCAAGAGAGGAGGTGGTTCTGGCAGGGGAAAAGGCAAGGTTTATGGCAGAGGTAGAGGCGCAAGCCCAAATGAGGAGGGTAGCAGTTCCAAATCTGCTGGTACAACAGATAAGGACAACAGCAACAAGGAAGGATGACCAGCTCAGAGAGGACGAGGATTTGGTCGAGGCAGGGGAACTGTCCAATGTTATCGTTATCACAAAATGGGACACAAGTCATATGATTGTCCTGAAGGTGAACCAGCAGGTGGGAGAGGAACCTATGTTGCTCAGCCTGAAGATGTTGAGGAGACACCTCAAGAAGCAGAAAATACACCAGAGATAGGTGAGGCCTTGGTGTTAAATAAAGTGCTGTTAAAACCAGCAAAAGAGGTTGCAGAACCAGATCAACGAAAGGCTTTGTTTCGCACTGTTTGCAAGTCACGAGGTAAGTGCTGTAAGTTGATCATTGACAGTGGGAGTACCGATAATCTAGTAGCTATGGAGATGGTGGAGAAGTTGGGATTAAAGAAGCTGAAACATCCCACTCCCTACAAAGTATCGTGGCTGCAGAAGGGGCATCAACTGTTAGTTGATGAACAG
>APFE031472029.1:3559-19938 GCA_000404065.3 Pinus taeda
AAGTCAATTAAGCAAGGGGAAACCATACAGTATCTGGTGAAAATCCGCACACCAAAATTTCTAAGCCCAGATCTTCGTGCATAATTTGCAAAGGAAACCATTTTCATCAATATTGTCCTTGCATTTTGCGGATCTTGAGAGAATGGTCTCCCCATTCACACCATCCGGTTTCATCAACATCTGGCAATCAGGTTGACAGCACAGCATCAACTAGTGAAAACGAAGTCAATGGAAAAAAAGGAAAGGTCATATTTCCATGTAAGTTGTGTGAAGGCAATCATGCTCTTCACCGTTGTCCTTTTCTGGATGAAGCCAAAAGTGTCTTGGATAACCGTCCTGCTTCACCACAGCAACTTCCACCTAGATACAAGAAACTCTTACCAAGTCCATCACTAGTTGAAAATCCGACTGACATAACTCAATCGTCGGTCAAAACGCCTATCGTTGAAAGTAAACCTTCTGAGTCCATACCAAACCAAAGTCAATAGGTCGAGATGGCAGTCGACCCAGTCTTGCCTTCAGAAGGTCCACCTTTAGATAATACAATTTCCAAAGAGAATGAGAATGACACCATTCAAATTCTTTTTGTTAATACAGATTCTGATGAACTTGGGGGCAATCCACCCGTTCCTTTACAACAGGAGGAAATTTCCCCAGTTCAGGAGGTTCATCCAGCCATTTATCTGGTACCTCCCCCGAGCAGTCTAGTCGTTTCCTTCAATTGGAATCAACTAGCAAGACCCCGCCTTCCATCTAGTGTACCATTCTGAATCATAGTACAAGTGTACAAAATGATCATGTGTGGCACTATCATAGATGAAGGGGCTTCAGTGAGTATCCTTTCCTCTACTTGGAAAACGCTTGGTTCACCATCGCTTGCACCTGCCACACAAAATTTGTCAGGATTTAACAAAGGAACCAGTCGACCATTAGGGATCCTTCCAAAGTTACCGATAACTTTGAAAAGGAAAACCGTTCACTTAAACGTGATGGTAGTCCAAGGGCCATTAGATTACAATCTACTCCTTGGGTGTGACTATGTTTATAGCATGGAAGCTATTGTTTCCGCACTCATTCGAGTGATGTGTTTCATACATGAAGGCAAAATGGTACAGCTTATCGACTAGCTTTCATTTCCTAGTTCAAACACAGCTACAAGTCAAACATCATCCCTGAATGGTCTCTTTGTGTTAAGAATGTCTCTTCAACCTTCATTTCGTCCACCTAATTACCGCGAGTAGTTTGGTGAACGTAATGAATTTTAAGGGGCATGCACCCTGGTCTGCGTCAGCAGACGAACCCAGCTGAAAAGATAGATTTCCTTGTAGGTTATATGATTGGTCTAAAACACCATTTCCTTGTAGGTTATGGGATCAGTCTGAAACAGTTATTTCCTCGTAGGTTATGTGATTGGAAGCTCACGCCATTCACCTTTGTCTATTTTAATGGGCAGAGCCAAGGAAGTGCTTTTGTCTAACCACTGACAGAAACGATCCTACCTAACCACAAGGACTTCCATATGGTAACTTGGAAACTCTCCTTTTCTCAATGTCTGGGGGCATGCACACCTTTTTATGCAAGCAAAAGATGACCAATTTTATTTTTTTATCTTTTTAGCATTTTTAGCTTTTTAGTGTCAACTTCTTAGGTCGATCAGTTGGTCCAGAAATGTCTACACACCAGACGGACCAAAGGAAAGGTTTTTCCTCGACAGAGGACAAAACCATCCTACCTAACCTCAGTAGTTCCTTAGCTTTTAGTGTAGTTATCTTTGTAGTTTGGTCATTTCTAGCCTACATGAAAAGGAAATGAGCACATGTTATCGTAGAGTTCAAGCTCAATAAAAAAATAAACCTACCAATGAGAGGCATCTTTAAATGACTGGAACGAGCAATGTTTCTGCAAGGTTCAAGCTCGTTAAAAAATAAACCCACCAATGAGCAATGTTTCCGCAAGGTTCAAGCTCGTTAAAAAATAAACCCGCCATTGAGCATATGTTAACGCAAGGTTCAAGCTCATTAAAAAATAAACCTACCTTCAGTAAATGACCTTTGTGATTGCCATGCTATCAGCATTTCAAGCCTTGGTTGTGTTATTACTGTCACCTCCATTCTTTTGGTCGATCATATGCTTCCACTTGATTGTTTACCCTTTTGAGGAACAGTTGCGATGAGTGATCCTATTAGCTACCCTCTTCACACTGCCATGTTTTGAGAAGTTCCAAACTTACCTAGAGCCAGTTGCTACCTGGAAACATCACTCGTTCCTCAAAAAACGAGTCTCTTTTAAGCTCTTTTTAGACTCGTTAAATATGAAAAGATTGCCGAGCTACTAGCCTTTCCAGCTTGTTAAAGTAAGGGGAAGCACCATCCCTCCTCTACATTTTAATATTTTTGGACCTGAGGGATCATCCCACAAAAAGATCGAGCGCTTGTCTTTTTCAGCTCTCTAAAGCGATTGAAAAGTCATCCCTTTCGTATTATTTTATACTTTTTCAGACTTAAGGGATTATGCTACGAAAAAGGATTGTTGGAGTTTCCTTTTCATCCCTTTTCAAAATCTCTAAAGATGAAAAGGATCGAGTTATCCTTGTCGTTAAACTCGTTAAGACAATAGTGACAAACTTGTTCATCCAGACAAGAGCGAGTTTCACTATCGCTAGGCTCGCCAAAACATAGCGACAGGTTTGCCCGAAGGGAAAATTATAGAACAAGCATATGTTATCCTCCTTAAGCTTGACAGAAATAAAGAGGTATTGGTCAGCAATGAATGGGGAAAAAGGGAAGAAAACTTGAAGAACTTCACTGGTAGTAGGTTGCTCTTCAACATGACACTTTCACTCCATCACCATGATTGAGTCGAGTTGGGTCACTCCGTTCACCGGTCATATCACCATTGGTCCTCCATGCCATCCATCTTTTGGGGTTAACGCTACCAATCCATCTCAATGTCGCTGAAATGTTCAAGATAAGTCAGTCAGATAATTCACCACCCAGCTAATGCCTCATCTACTGCAATACCTTCAACCTCCATTTTTCATCACCGTCATTACTGAACCTTGTATCATCAGATCGTTTTCACCTCCAGAAAATCATTTGCTTCGTTTCGTGTCGTAGATATAGGATACATTAAGGCCCTCCTACAATGGGTCACTTCTTGTTGACATTAGCTCATTATCCAAGAAGTTGACTTAGGAACAACCCTTTCAGTACTTTGAAGCTTGCATGCCTCAATGGAAAATTTCTCACTTCCGGTGACAGGTTTACATTAATGGCCTTCGACTGACAAATTTTGCATGGTATTGGACATCAGATCATATATTCACACCACGTGAATTGTAATATAGTACCTTGAGGGTCATTATCATTATCGGTGACTCCTTTCACGCCTGTTAACAACTTACATCATTGGCTAGTAATCAGGCGATGTCTTTCCATGTTCGATTTCTGAACATCTTTTCACATGGATCGATTTGTACATCGGGCAAAGATTGAACGAGTTAGAAGACCTCGGATCTAGTTTCATCCATCCGGGCTATGATATATTCAGGAATATAAAGACATAAAATGTACACAGAAGTTGCACAGATGATCATCCAAGCTATGGGATGATGACTCTACATACAAAGAATCACTAGTCCGCAACAATAGACAATTATATGTCCTACGTGCATGAAAATTAATTTATAAAACTGACCATGGGAATGCCCGCCTCAACTAGATCATGAAAATAATATTAAGATGAGTGTATTGTATTGTATTTTATACAGGTCACCTTCCAGTTCGAATACCTCGGATCCTCATGACAAAGAATTTCACCTGACATCAGAAGATTTACGACCTCATGCTTTAAGGGGCAACTTTTATAGACATATTTGGGCACTACAACCCCAATCATATATGTCGATAAACTAAGGGCTCTTTAACCCCTAAAAGTGTTGGTTCATACCCTAAAATATCATGGTCAACTGATTACATCATTTCCCAGAAGTTCCACCTGAGAAACCACTCAGAACTGGTCAAAACTGGACCATACTGACTCCTCCTTGGTCAAGGTGTGATGCATACTAAATACTACACTAGCCAGGTGCGATGCCATCTAAAAAGGCCTTCTATGGGATGCGATGAGTGAGAATGGACAAATTTTTGAAGCAGTTTGCTAAGTGGATGTTCATGGAATCTTCCAAAAACTTCCTCTATGACACTTGCCTCTCAGAATGCCCAGGGATGAGTAAGAGATCAATGAAATCTCCAAGTGGAACCAAGAACTACCAGTGGAATGACACTAATCAAAAACCCAGAGCTAACTCACACCTCTCCAAATATCTATAAATTGATCCCTCATCTGAGAGATCTAGGGGCCGAAATTTTGTAATTTGTAAGGAAGTGTTGTTGGTTTCTCTTTGAGAAGAGACATCGTATTGTTGGGTGATCTTGCTTTTCATGAGGTGAAGAGGGATTTGATGCTGGGAGGACGATGTTGGATCAGACAGCTGGGTTGTAATCCTCTCTTCTACTATTAATAAAGTTATTTGAGTTTTCCTCCATATAATCATGTATTTGTGAATGCAATTGTATGGTCAATGTATTTATAATTCTGCATTGTTTATGATATTATAGATCGAGATGCTTTGATGGCATTTTGTTTCTTTGCCTCTACAGGTATTCTCTAAAGCTGGACAAGTAGGAGAGGAGTGGCAAGCTATATCAACGGAAAGAGGAAGCAAGCAAGGAGCCAAGCGGAAGATCTAGGTTGGCCCTCTTTGCTTCTCTCTTATCTATCATACATCAAGGAAATCTCGAAGTGCTTTGATTGTTTGTTTCTAAGATAGCTACCCGTCTTAGTGGGACTAGCAGATCGAAAAGACACTGGTTTTCCCGGAAACAATACTCTCCATTTTCCCTTTTTCTTAGGAACGATTACTAGGGGTGAAACCCACTGACCATCAGATATTGGATAGATGAAATTTATATTTAACAATTTCTACAACTCCTCCTTAACAATTTCTTTTAAATTTGGGTTCATTCTCTGTTGAGGTTGTCTAACTGGTCTTGCATTATGTTCAATGTAGATATGATGTATGCAAGTTTTAGGATCAATCCCTCTTATGTCATTGTATTCCCATGCAAAGCAGAAGAATGTTTCTATAAAATTTCTATCAATTGATTCTTTTTCACTTCTTCCAGGTTTTCATTGACATTCAAGGTTTTCCCTAGGAAGATTTCTATTGAGGAATTCCCAAAACGTTTCATGGAGAGAAATGATACTGTTTAGATGAGAGATACTCATTGCAACTACGATCATAATGTGAGGAAGATTCATTATTTTCTAGTAGATTTAGAATTTGGTCTTCCTCTTTTACTTTTTCAGTAGTAAAAATAGGTTGTGTATCTTCTTCATCTTCTATCCATTGTTTAGTTTTTGTATCTATTGTTGTTCTTGTAGGAGGATATAATGTAAATCTCTTTGTATAGTTTCCGCCTGAGATAAACATGTCACCTGATTTACAACCGATGGAAGCATCAGCTGTAGCTAACCAAGGTCTTCCTAGAATTAATGGATGTCCTCCTAAATTATTCCTGGGAATTAAGTCCATGAAATCAACAGGGTATTCCCAAGAATCTAAGAATACACAAACATCTTCCAACACACCATCAAGTTTAATCACAAAAATATTTGCTAATTGCAATAAGGTTGGTGCGTATTGAAGGTTAGGAAGCCTAAGTGTGTCCATAACTTGTTTGCTCATTATGTTTATGGCTCCTCCTAGATCAATCAGTTTGTTTGGTATTCCAGTTCCATTGATGTGAATTTTTACAATGGGGCTTCTTGGATCTAAGTATTTTGAATTGTCATCTTCCCCATCATAATGTCTGCAATTTTTGCAACTAGCTAAATTCTTTTTATGTCTTTTCTTTTTCTCCCTGATCTTTGTGTAACTAGTTCCTTAATTATTTTTTCAAAAAATGGTATTTCTTTTATGGCTTGTAATAAAGGGATCTTAATACAAACATTTCTCAATTCATCCATCATAGTGTATTCAGTCAAGATAATTTGTTTTTCTACTCCATCAATTTTCAGCCGTTTGGGGAAAGATGCTCTAATTGATACCGAGGGTTGTTCTATGATGGGATTGTTTATCGGAACTTCTTCTATTTGTTTATTCTCCTTCTGAGGGAGAGAGGTCTCCCCTTCTTCTAATTGGTTTTTGTGTTTTTGAAGATCATATCTTGTTTCTTGAATGACAACAAGGGGTTTTCTTAGTAACACTCTTCTAGACCTTAATTGGACATTATTTAGGTCTAGTGGAGTTATTACATAAGTTTGAGAATTTTTCCCCTCCATGTTGTACACTAGTTGTTGTGGTATTTTATTATTAGGATTCAGAATTGGTTGAGCGGCTAATTAATTTTGTTTTTATGGAAATGGTAGGGAGAGTTGTAGGTTTTGATTATGAACTGGAATTTTTGGTAATTGGTTAGCTTGGGGAATTTGATTAGATGGTGGTAGAAATTGTGGTGGAAGGTATTATGGTGAGTATTGTTGATATTGAGCATAGGCTCCATAAGGATTTTTCCATCCTTGATTCTAAGGCTGTGATTGTGGTTGAGCCCAAGGTTGCCAGGCTGAATTCCAATTATTTTTTGAAGACTGGGAAAATTGTTGTGGTCTAAATCCTTTTGATTGATTTGGTTGGGGATTTTGCCATGGTCTTTTGGCTATAAAGTAGAGAGAGTCTACTGGTTTTGATACTCCATCTTTAAATACAGCCTTGAGACCTGGTAAGGATGGACATTCCTTTGTATCATGATTATCTGCACATATGACACAAGTTTCTATGGCTTTTGAATCTAAGGGACACTCTCTTAGAGCATGTTTCTTTCAACACTTGGGACAAAAGATGGATAATGCAACATTTTCATAATTTTTCTTGTTTTGTATTTTAAGGGTGTCTATCTGCTCACTTAGGCTCCCTAAAATATCTGTTTTGAAGGTATCAAGCAAATTTCCTAATTCTGCCTTGCTGACTATCCCAGTTGCAGATTTATTAATTCTTGACAAGTGAGGGTCTCTAGGACTCCTTCCAACTCGTGCTTTACCCCTTGATATATGTAAACATACATCAAAAATATCTGCGAATGGTACTTGGGAAATATCTTCCTTCCCAGTTAGGTTAAGGAGATCAATCCACTCATATTTAATATCTCTGAGTAAGAGGGCTTTTAAGGTTTCTTCATCCAAATTATCCATTTTTTCTCTTTTAACATTGTAAACAAACCTTTCTACTAAATCTTCAAGATTTTCATCTTCTTTTGTGTCATTTTGAAGACTTCATGTTTAAGGTTACTAGGCATACAATAATCTCTATATTTGCCTAAGAAAGCCTCTTTCATTTGTCCCCATGTTGTTATAGAATGCACTCCTTGACTCATGAACCATTCTAATGCTGAGTCTTTTAATGTAGCAGGGAACAATTTTAACTTTTGAGCATCATGCATATAGTCATATGATCTGCATAATACTTCAAATTCAAAGAGAAATGTCTCTTGGTCTTCATTTCTTTTTCCGTGGAAATTAGGAAGAATTGAGGGTGATATATTTTTCATTGTGAGGGTTGTATATTCATCAATAATAGGAAATCTAGAAGGATCTTGGTTTCCTCTACCTCTACCCCCTCGTCTATTCCTATCTCCACCTCTACCTCTACCCCTTCCTCCAATCCTATTTTCCTCACCATGGACATTGTGTACCTCTTCTTCCCCTTCTTCAACCATGATAGATTATTCGGAATTAATATAGTGTTCTTCTAATTTCTCTGATTCCTCTATCAATGGTTGTGCAAAATAAGATTATGATTCCTCTTCTTCACTAGGAAATTCTAATTTTTCTCCCAAACTTTGCTCACCAATGGAGGATAGAAAAATTACTCCTATAGTTGGGGATGTAGGATTTTCTTCAATTACAACTTCAGTAGAGGAAGTGGGTGAAGTTCTGGATTGGATTTATGATCTTGGGATTTCAGGAAGCCTTTGTCGACCTCTAAAAGGAATTCGGGTTTGAGTAGGTAGTGTGGATTCTCAAAATCGAGGTGAAGTCAGTGTATTTGTGGGAATTAAACTTCTTCAACACCCTAAAAATCTAACTCTAGAGTCTCTATCCCTATGCATATCATGTTTTGATTTTTTCTTAACTTCTATTTGTACTTCCCTGGCAACGGCGCAAAAATGTTTGGCCAATTTAATGTCTTTAGATTTCCAATCATAAATTGTCAACCAGGGTATTGTATACTGATGAAGTACAAGTGTACGATATGTGCTAGAAGTTATTTCTTATTTCGTTATGTACTTTTTAGGGTCTAAACTTAATATTAGTATGGATATGGGTTGTTAATTATATTAATGTCTCAATCCCTAAAGTTATCAACTAATTTCTTAAGAGTTATTCTCTATTAAATCAGTTTATGGATGATATGGGAGTGATTCTAGATTCTACTTATGTTAGATTAGTTTGGATTTATGTCTTGAATCTTTATGCTACAGCTCTAAATTACTAAGTGCAAGAGAAATCTATTCTATCAAACTGTAAAGAAATACTTCCTGAATTCAATTGTTAAGGAGAAGACTCTCACGCTTTTACTTATTCAATTACATTCAAACAATATATTATGAACAACATCTACACTATGAAGTAAACACAATTGGACTGCACTGGATAAAATAAAATGAAATAACCATGTTGTACCAGATAAAAACCAATTCAAATAGCAAACTAAACTAGGTATAAATCAAAGGGAAGTGCTCGTGCATATAACGATTCACTGGAGAACTCATCATACTGCATCTCTTCACACAAAAACAAAGTATTCAAGGAATGAAAAGGAATCTAATTGCAATTGGTTAAAGACCTCTCACTGGTCATAGGGGCCCCCCACGGATTATTCATTAATCTCTAATCAATGCAGTGCATACAGGCAAAGCCAATTATATTGCTTGCAAATGAAATTTAATAAACTATTTCAAAAATTACATCATCCAGCATGCACCAAATCACAATGCGGCCATAGTTTTTATAATAAGTCTTTGGCATAAGAAAATGAGAATTTTAAGCCTAAATATCTTTATTCTAACTAAACTATATTGCTAAAGCTTCGATTTGATATTCCGAAAGCAAATCGATAAGGTTTTGATGAAACTCGAATTCTGTTCCGGTGACAATCTTGTGGTTGACTTTGGGGTTTGACCGTGATATCCTGTGATCATCTTGATGAACTGGTTCATGGGGATAGGAAGGTATCCACTAGGGGATCATTCCTTATTCATTTGTATCCTTCGTCGCTGACCTGAAGCTTCTGAACCTTGCAAACAATGGAGGAAGCTACATAAATCTGGATTAGCTGCGGAAATAGACCAATTTTGTAGCCAAATGCATTCTTTAACAAAACGATAGGGTATATAGTCAAGCATGAAAAAGAAGACATGTTATTTCTTACCTATAAAAAACCCTTGTGTCTATGGCATTATTTAGGTGGTAAATATAGGAAAAGAGAGGAAACATAGGCAAAAAGGGATTTCATGGTAACACAATCTTTCGACCCTACAAGCTCAAAGCCCAATCAGTCTCAAAAATTGGGCTTAGAATGACCAAATTTTTCTCTTGAGCACACTTCTTCACCACGAAGAATTGTGCCCTCCATTGAGAGCATGAGTGCATCACGAAGACACAAAGAATATCCCTTTGACCCTTTAGAGTGCGCCAATGTGCCCTCTTTCTCTCCTTGAGCACGTGAGTGCACATTGAAGGTTTTAAGACCCAACAAGTCACCCCTTGGACCCTTTGGAGTGCGCTAATGTGCCCTTAATGGTTTTCTCCACTTACTTGACTACATGAGCACATTGCAAAGAAATGAATGACCCTTGGCACTCCTCTATGCTTTGAAATTGTGCCCTCCTAGTTTTGATGCATATTTTCTCATGCATGCAAGTTATTTTGTATCGTCGTTCATAGATTTTCATGCCTAATCACATGTGATGTCTCTTTTTACATTATTTACAAGTATCGATGTATAAGTAGGTTGCTTTAAACTAATCTTGTCATTATGAGTGTGCTTCCACAAACAAGTGTTCACGTTACAAGTATTATCACCCTGTTGTTATTTGTTGGATCCATGTTGCCTCGTAAAGTGGCCTCCAAACAACTCTCGGAAGAAATCACTAATGAACTTATAGAAGTTACAAAGCTAAACATTCCCATACATGTAGACACTAGTGCTTTATTAATAAGACTATAGAGGTCACATGGAGCAAGATATACAACACATTCATGTACAAAACATTTGTTGATGACTTAGAAGATGTGAATGTGTACATCAACATCAAGAAGTCCAGGATGCAATGGGTCGCATACAAATTCTCGTTCATGCCATGTGTAGAGGGTCACCTTGCTCTTCAAAGTGAGAGTGGTTGTCAGCTCACCACCTATTATGGTGAAGACATGAATACATATTATAAGACACTCAAGCCCATTGAATATGCAAATGACAACTTCTACATGAGATGGACACACCTCGACACAAGTTATGTTATCAAATCATGGTGTCGAGAACCTACTAAGTTTTGTGATCGCCCATCTGCAATCTATCTGACAAATATTCTTAGAGATGTATACCAGTTTTTGATAGCCATGTATTATCATTTGTATGGACGCGAGAACACTGAGGTGTTTGAGGAGAATCATATATATGCACTCAATATCATGGTGACACATGAAATAAATTTCAATTGGGAAGATATATTTCCATATGAATTACAGCATCAGGTGGGGTAGGGAAAAGCATCTTTGAGCATGAACCGGGCAACATAGTTCTACATGCCTACATTTCTCTTAAATGGAATCTTTGCACAGTATGTGTTAACACTCAGGTTGTCCCTAAGCTGGTATAGGGATACGGCCGAGGTAACCACAAACCAATCTTTGGAGTGCAGGTTCTAGCCCACCTGCAATCAGAGAGGGCTCTCTCTTTATGATTCAATTTTGTTAATGATTTTAGGCTAGCTTTTGGCTCAGGGGTTTTTGTCTGTGTTCGGATGGAAGGAAAATGCTTCCAGGCAGAGAAGCAATTTATGAAGTGATAAGTTTCAAACCATTGGGCATGGAGTCATGGGTTAGGATTATCAGTGCGTCTTTTTGGTTATAAGAGAAACAATGGAGCAGGATAGCTGATTATAACACAATCTTCAGACTAAAAAGATGAATAATATGTAAGGAATGAGAGGCACTTAAGAATCTCTCATTTAACTTAACAAAGGGAAAGATGATCTCTATCTAGGGGCAATGAAGAATCCTTGGATAACTGTCTTGGGTTAAGGAAAACATGAGCCATGTGGAATTCATATTTATGCTTAAACAGAAGAAAACATAAAGAAACAACATAAATTGAGCATATAGTGTATTTAAACAAATTCTAAACTAATCTTTCTTTCTGTTGTTTAAGAGCGAAAACAGAGGTAAGAAACACTTATTGAGTTATGCAACAGCACGGGAATTCCATAATTACTCTTCAACCAGTAAACACAGTGAACAATCCATTCTCCAAGGCTCATAAGCAGTCTTTGATTATAGAAACTTATCAAATATTAGAGTGCGAGTCTCTCCCGGAGAAAAATCAGTTGGAGATAGCTTGTTGACTAATCAACCAACCAACCAACCCACCACCCCGTAATACAGTGCAAATATCTCAAACTTATTTATTACAATTGACCTAAAACAGGTCTGCAAAAAGAGCTTTCTAAACCTAATATTGTGCCCAAAATTAAATGCAGGTAAATATCTATTGAACTGTGTCAGAGGTAGCTGGATCAAAAGAGTGCAATGTGGCCCTTGGAGGCTCGATGCAATACTGCTGGAATAACTGTGCTTTGGGATCTGTAGTTCTGTTCTGATGCGAGTTAAATGTTCAATAACCATGATTTGAGGGTTTTAAGTGGTCTCGCCCTCTTACTTTGACTTTGCTGGAAGGTATTAAATTTTCTCCTGCTTTGGGCCGCTGTTAAGATCTTCGTTGATACTCTTTGCCGCTACATTGTTGGTCTCCGCCGCTTTCAAGTTTTGATACTCTTTGACATGCTTTCTCCCTGTAGATTTGATCTGATACTCTTTAATCTTTGTCTCTGGTCTCTTCCTGTCTTCAAATCGGTTTAATTTGGCAAAATCGGGCAATTTCGGGCTTTTTCGACGCAAAAACAGGCCACGGAATCAAAAGATTCCCTAAAGATTCCCCAATATCGCTCATTTTCCGTAGCAATGCGCAATTAGCGCTTCGCGCTAATCGCGCATCGAAAACTGCCTCCGTTTCTTGTTCCGGAGCTCAGAAGCACGACTTTTCCTCTTGCACGAATTTTTGGTTTTTTGGCTGCTGACGTCAGCAGTACGGTGGATGACGTCAACCAGGTGACGTGGCAGGGTGGCTCATACTTTAATGTGATGCGATGAACTTCTTCCGATGCGATCGCAATATCGCATCGGCAGGGAACGAGAAGGTATTTATTTTGGAAATGCGATGCTTGCGACTGCCGATCACTGATATCGCGATATGGCATCGGGCAACAAAGGATGGGGCATAGCTATGTGGTGAAAATATTGCGATATGGCGACGCAAGATGGCTCACTAGGATCTACAGAGTGTTAAGGAAATCGGCAAGGGTCTATTGCGGTCAGAAGGAGTGAGTATGTGCATCAGAAGAGCACTTGAGGCCTCGGAAGGGGTCCGATAACCTAAAAATGGATTTTATACTTTGGAAGGAGTCTATTGCATCAGAAGATGGTTTGAAGGGGCAGCATGAGGGTTCTTGCCAAGTTTCAGACAAACTGAGCAATTCCCGGGGGTACTTATGGTTATTTTTGAACCAGGGGGAGGGATCATTTACATAGTTTTATTAGGGGGATGGGGAAAATATAGGGAGTTAAATAAAAATTTTAGTAGTTAATATGGAGATGGTAAGAAAGCGCTAAGTTTGAGAGATCTTAGGCTTCAACGGGGAGATAGAATTTTATAGAGAAAGTATGGATCCTTCATTGAGTGAAGCAGATCTTCACCTAGGCTAAATGACATGGAAAATGATGAAATTAAGAGATGTCAAGCAGATCTTGACCTCTTTTTGGGGAAATTAGTTAATGATTTGGGGGAGATGGAGCAAGGGAAGTTAGTTACGCCTGGTTTGAGTTTCTTTCACAAAAATGGCCTGGTGATTGTGTCCTGAGTAGAGGTGACACCCTGAAAATATGGAACTGATCAGCAATCAAAATTATGCAACCTCAAAACTACCTACCTAGCCTACTTACCTAACATTTTTCTTCTTTTGGTTCAGGTGCACTTAGACTTGCAAACCCAGCATTTCAATTTTTCTTTTTTATGCTTTTCTATCTACAAGCTACCCTTATTTCATCCAAGGGACCAGATTAAGCAGTTGGGCTCCTTCGTTTCTCTACCTATCTAAGAATCTGCCAAGGTTAATCTGTTTGGACAGATTTTCATTCTCTATATTCTAAAACAGGAAATTGAAATCCAGGGAGACCAAGATTAAGCTGTTTGGACCTCCCTTTAGCTGAAATTTGTACAAAACTGGAATAACTTCTCAAGATTTGGAAAGCAGTTAGATGAACTCTGAGTAGCCTTCTTTGCTTGGTGACTGTTTAGCAAATATGGAGCATTGCAGCATGCAAAGTATGACATATTTGGTCTGTAAAATGTCAATCATGAAATATGAGTAACCTGCTGCAGCAGGAGGCTAACAGTGGCTCCACTTGGGGATGGCTTTTCCTTGTGAGAAGCCAAGAACAGTAGGTCAGATTTCCTTGTTTCTTCTGCTATGGTTGTGCTTTGAACTTGTTAGTGCTGACTGTTGGATTGATTTGAACTTTTGGATTGGGAACAACTCTTTCCTTCACTCCTGTTGTTGTTAAGTTGCAAATCACTGCCTGCTTTCTTCTACGTGCTTTAGCATTATAGATTCTTACAAAAAATCAAAACACTGGTATATACAAATATTCTATGTACAAAATAAAACACCGCCTGCTCTTTTCAATCAAAAGGATCATTGTAATGCTTTAGCATTCGGCCATTGACAGGGCCTTCTTCAGCTGTGCTGCCATCTAGAGATTTGAGAAAATAGGTATTATTGCCTTGCATAGCGCTGATGATGTATGGACCTTTCCACAGAAAATCGAATTTTGCGTGTTTTCCCTTGTCTTCTCTTCGTGAATCCCATTTTAGAACTTTGCTGCCCACCCAGAAATCCTCTGCTTTAGCCTTCTTATCAAACATCTTTTTGAGTTTTTCTTGCAGTATTTGAACTCTGTCGAAGACTTGCTCTCTGGTTTGCTGAAGATGAATGGTTTGATTAACTCTTCTCTGCATGTCATTCGGTTCAGCCTGAATTTCCTGCAATAGTTTAATAGTAGGAATGCCCAAAGATGAAGGAAATTTGGTTTCCATGCCATATACTAGTTCATAAGGGCTCATCCCAATGGACTTCTTGGTGGAAATTATGTCTGCCCACAGATCATTTGTGAGCTTCCTATGCCAGTTCTTTTTGTTTTCCTCCAGCAATTTCTTTATGATATTGATGAGGCTTTTGTTGGAAGATTCGGCCAAGCCATTACCTTGAGGGTAGTAAGCCGTGGAGTGGCCTAAGGTAATGTGGTATTTATGGCAGAAGTTGATCATTTTTTTGGATTTGAAAGCAGCAGCGTTGTCAGTGATGATCTTCTCAGGGCAGCCGAATCTAGAAAGGATATTGCTCTCAAGGAACTGGATAATGGTGGAGTCATTGGCTTGCCTACATGGGATGGCTTCAATCCACTTAGTGAAATAATCTGTGGCTGTTAAAATCCACTTGTGTTGGCCTGAGGAAGAGGGATGAATTTCTCCAATGAAGTCGAGACCCCATTGTTGAAAAGGTTTCTCGATTGAAATGGTCTTAAGGGGCAAGGGCAATAGTTTTATTTTCCCTTCAAAGATTTGGCATTTGTGGCATGAGACAGCAAACTTCTTTACATCTGCAAATAAAGAGGGCCAGTAATAACCAGCCCATAAGATCTTGTCAGCCGTGGATTTCCAATATAAGTGTCCTCCATAATCCCCTGCATGGAATTCTTTCATGATGCTGTTAGTTTCATTTATAGTTAAACAATTAAGCAAAATACCTTCATGATTTTTCCAAAACAAAGCACCATCTATGACACAAAATTTTGATGATTTCATCCTTAAAAATATTTTCTTGGTTCTGGACAATCTTGGGGGAGCACACAGATTTAACAATACAAAGCAAATATCAGCATACCATGGGGATTGCATGAAGGTTTCACTAATCTGTGGAGTCGCCAACTCAGGTTCATTGTCCAGTTGATTAATGTCTAATGCCTGGAAGTTTGTTTCGGACATTAGTTTGGCTAACCCTTGTCCTTTTATGAGCTTGGTGGGCTTTATTTCAATGTCATAGTCAAGGATGCTAGCAATCCACTTGCCTCTTTTGCCTTCTAGTCCCTCTTGAGTTAGTATATCCTTTACAACAACGTTAGGGACATAGGCAATTACGTGGGAGTATAGGATGTAAATTCTGAAATCTTTGATGGCTTTGACCAGGGCATAGGCCTGCTTTTCCATAATCTGATATTTCAAGGGTGCATCTCTCAAAGCTCGGTTGAAGAAAGCAATTGTTTTTTCGTTGCCCTGATCATCTTTCTGTAGAAGGACAGCAGCTATAGTGTGTTCAAATGCGAAGGAAAAAATGATAAAATCTTTGTCGAATTGAGGACTGGTGAGGACAAGCATTTGAGTTAGGGCAGTTTTTATACTCTTGAAAGCCTGCTTGGCTTCAAGAGACCATTTTACCTTGGCATCCTTCCTCAACATGTTGCTCAGTAGCCTTATTAGCTCGGCTAGGTTTGGGATAAATCTCCTTAAGAAATTGATCTTTCCAAAGAATTCTTGCAGTTCTTTTATGTTTCTTGGATAAGGGATTTGAAGGATAGCTTGAATTCTTTCTGGGTCAATTCTAATCCCATCTTTTGATATTATATGCCCTAGAAGCTTGCCTTCCTCAAGGGAAAATAGGGACTTCTTAGGATTCAAGGAAATGCCATATTTCCTGCATGTCATGAAAATTTGCCTTAAGTGCTTAAGGTGCTCTTGGTCAAATTTGGAGAATGGGGTCAGGTCATCAAGGTAAACTACGAGGAAATCATGTATCTCCTTGGCAAATGCAATAACAATTGCCCTTTGAAAGGTAGCACCAACGTTTTTAAGCCCAAAAGGCATTTTAACGTACTTAAATGTTCCCCACGGTGTGGTAAAGGCTGTCTTGTCCTGGTCATCCGGGTGA
>APFE031472044.1:0-17140 GCA_000404065.3 Pinus taeda
ATTAATTTCCTTAAGCATAAGAAACAAAACCCCCAAAAACAACATAAACTATAAAACAACGAAGTAAGAGAAAGGTTAACTAAGCACATATAGTGCACTACACTTCATCAGTTTACGATACACAGATTGATAATTTATGTAGAGCAATTTAAGACGTTAAATTGACTCGACAACAGGTACAGTACATCTACAGCCTCTCTTGGCTCAAAACCATAATTGTAGATCTTTAAGGGAAGAACTTTGAAGTAGTAAGAGCAGAATGTCAAGGTTCAATGAGTCCTCCAGCTACTAAGTAAGCAACATCAAGAATAAGCAAGCAATATAGTCCACCCTCTACAACAAATTTCATCATCAGCATCAAGGACAGTTTTAATAGTAGTTGTCAAGTATTGTAAGCATTGTAAAGAGTTGTTCTATAGTCCCATTTTATCAACTGAAGTCAAACAATTTATATCATTGTAATTGTAAAAAGTTTGTGTCATTGTCTAGAGTTGAAGAAGGCAAATTTGTTTTGGGAAAAAGGCTTTGGTTTGTTGCTGGGACAAGGGTTCTTAGTTTGTTGGGACAAGATTTCATGTTCTAGTGTGTCAGTTAGTCAAAGAAAATCATTGTAATATCATTGTAACGTGGATCATTGTCCCTAGTACGGGAGTCCACACTTTTGTATTTATTTTTGGTCTTAATAGGGTAGTAGGGTGGTGTTAGTCTGGTGAATGAACTCACCCATAGATTGGGGCCTATAAAAATTTCAGGGTGGTAGGGTGGTGCTAGGGTGAGTTTTGGCTCACTTGGGTGTTGGGGCATCCTTTCAGTTAACTACTGATAAAACCAGGGCGTTGGGGCATCCTTCCAGTGGGAGTTGGAAAAACATTTTTCTAGAGTTCTAGGAAGTTGTAGCTTTCTTTTCAGTTGGGGCTGAAGATTAAAGAAATTATTAGAAAATCATTCGACGATTTTTGACGCGGAGGGGGTTTTCCACCTAATCTTCTTGTGCCTAATGTCTCTATTTCGCTTTGTTATTTACTGCTCTTATTGAAAAATAATAAATAATAATGGGAAAGAATTAAATAATTCTTGAAAAATATTAATAGATTTCTAATCTTCTAATAAATACTTGATTAACTCGCCCCCCCCCCGCGCCCCCCACCCTCAGTATTTCCAATAGTCATGTGGCTATGTGATGAAGGAAATCATTTCCTTTGCTAAATATCACATCGTAGCCATAGTCTTCCAACATAGAAACTGAAACCAAATTCTTCTTCAGATCTGGAACACACATGACATCTTATAATGTGAGAGGAGAGCCAAACTCCCTCTACAAAGTAATAGTACTAATGTCGGTCGCACTATACCTTCCATCATCTGCCATTTAAATGTGAATATGGAGGTCCTTCTCCTCTAAGTTCCTGAAGAATTATTTATTGTCGATCATATGGAATGAGGCTCCACTATCAAGATACCACACACTACCCCATCACTGATGACACCATGCATGCAATGAGGGTGAAATCCAAATAAAACTGTGAAGCAAGAGCTTCACTTGTCGTTGCTTCTGAGGGATTCTTTCCGAGCTTCTTGTGCAGACACTTCATGGCTTAGTCTCCCAACTCATGACAGTGAAAACATTTAATCTTCGACAAGTCCTTCTTCTTGTCGCCCTGTCTAGAATCTAATTTGGAATGGGATGAATTCCCTTTCATTTTCTTTTCCTTTCTAGCTAAGGCATAGTTCTCCTCATCAGCATGCTTGGATGAGGATCCATCTTTGGTGTTCTACCAAATCTCTTCTTGCACCAAGTTAGACCACAAACGGTCCCACTCTGGTAGCTTCTCCCTCCCATTTACTAAATCCTGGCAGATATGCCAACTCTTGGGAAAGCCTAGAAGGGTTAGGCTGACCAGATCATCTTCAGCAACTATAACACCAACACTTCCAAGCTCATCCCAACATTGGGTGAACTTGGTCAATTACTTTGGTATTGTGTCGCCGTTCTCCATCTTGATTTTTTTGAGCTTGTCCTTCGGTGCCAACTTCCTGTGTTCACTGTTGTTATGAAATAAGTTTGTTAAGGCGTTCCACATTGCATATGGAGGATCATTCCCATGGAGCTTCGAGACAATACAATCTCGAACTCCTTCAAGTAGGATCCTTCTTGCCTTGGCTACATTCTTCTTCCACTCTGTCAAGTTCTGTGCATTTGCAACTACTGGTTTCAGAACATTGTTATCAATGTTTTCCTTTCGTCCATTATCTTCCATGACTACTTCCATATGGTCCTTCCAAGCAATGTAGTTTAAGATACCCTCAAGGGCATACTTGAGCCTCAAACCAGATAATGCCATCTTGCTCTTGTTGCTAGCTCTGGAGAATAGATCGGTAAAACTCATTCTTTCTGCAAAGACAAACTCATATTCTTCTCTTCTATAAGAATTTCAGCTCTGATACCATGTATAAATTCCTTGTAGATTCAAACTACTAATTGTAATTTACTTAAACAATAGGCTTGAATCTACTCTACTCATCAATGGAAACAATAATTGATCGATGAAATCACGAAGCATATAAGTGAAAGAATTCAATCAACACATTACACATGATTTCCTATGGAAATCCACAACTAAAAACCCTTGCTATCTGTATATTGCATTATTTAGAAAAAATGAGAAGATTACAATGCTTTGCTCAAGCTTGAGCAACCTCTGCACTATCTCTATCTGTATCACTGCTTCCTAGACAAGCTCAGGCCAATACTTCACCAATTTCAATCCTGCCCGAGTCCCTATTTCCTTGCATTGTTTCCTTGGGAATTAGCCCCTATTAATTAGGGAAATTCCTCAATCTGAATTGTGCAATCCTCATAGGCCTTCCTCTAACTGCATGCAACACCTGTAAAATTCCGATGATTATACAACTGATAATACATTGTCCCTGAACTCCAATCTCAAATGGGTAACTCTCAGATCTAAAATGCATGAGTTATTTATGAGTGAATCATAAGTTAACTCATTGAACACATGAAGCAACGCCCCACTGTATGACATCCTTCTAGTTCTTCCATCAATTGGAAATAGTTTGGTTGATTTTAACTTAGTTAAATTGAATAAATTAATTACAATTCAAAATAAACTCAACCAAGGCTCCTATAATGTAGGAGACACTCTACATGACTCTAGTTAGACCGTCAAATCAAATTAACTTAGCCAATTAAGTTAAATTGACTGAGTTAACTCATACAAGTTATCTTGTGACGTGGAATTACAATTTTATTCATAATTTATTTCAAGGACAAAATTAAATCAGGAATTTCTTGTCGCATTTTCAACGTTTTGGATGTTTATGGTCTTCCATTATTTCTCAATAATAAAAATGCATCCAAGCCTCATTGTAATATAGTTCAGTAGGCATGTAGCCATCACATCTCTTCTCATATATAAGCTACCATCGCACGAGCTAGTTTGTTTCTCTTATGTATGTAAACAATTTTCAACGGTTGTTATTTTATTAATTGAAATTATGTTTCGTTGTATCTATGTGTTTTGGTTTGAATCTATATTTCATTTTGTTCTTGAATAAAATTGGATCATCCACCTCGATCGGGGGTCTTCAGTAAACTTCTAAATTAATTAGATTGCAAGGAATATTTCCTTTCAAATGATCCCCCATTTGACCAAGCTTACGAAAGATAAATCTTGTTATTCTAGCATCCCAAAATTTCCAAGAAATACATCTCTTTGTTACTAGTTTTTCTGGAATGGAAGGCTATGAAATAACAGATAGAGGAAGCAATAATTGGATGCGGGAAATGATGTGTTCAATTCTCCAACTCCTTGACAGTTGCTCTCTAGGCATACCAATGACGATTTTCCTTACTATGTCTATGACTACCAGAGAGTCCCCATCAACATGAAGTTTTGAGTATCCTTCATTGAAAACTAGGATTAGACATCTTTCCAATTTGAGGAATTCCACAGTTTTGTTTCTTTTCATGCCACAACTAACTACATAGACCTTAAAAGTTCGGTTATCCCAGTTATTGAATTTTTTTTCCAAATATTGCTTGTCTAATATTGCCTTTGGATGTTATCAAAATTTGGTTTCACAAAGCCCACAGGTCAAGGGGTAAAATAAGAAGGAGAATAAGATCTTGACACAAGACTATTGGAAGGGGGTAGGGAAATCATTGATGGGGAGAGTTCCAACTTTCCAATAATCTCTGACTCCTAATGAGTCATCTCCCAGTTGTCTTGGGACCAGGATTCAAATAAAATGGACTCTCAGATATTCTATTTAACCACTCTCTAGGGTGATCCTTCGTCCTTTTTTCTTTGCTTAAATACTCCGTTATTCCTTTATTTGCATAGTTCCCACATAACAAATCTAGGGACTAGATTCCATGCTCTATTTACCACTGGATTACTTAAAATACCGAGTCTCTAGTTCTCAACTATCTCCACTAGACTATTGTGATTTCGCCTAAGGCTCCAGAAAGAAGAAGGGTATGTTTTCAGAGGTGATAAGCTAAAGGGAATGTATTTAGAAGATATTCCATCGAATCTACCTAGTTCTAACATAAAAGGCAAAGTGATGGACCTTGGAATCCTTTCTTCCTAATTTGATCCCATTTGAGAATCCTATGTCATCCAACTAACCAAAGAAATTGAGAAACCTTTGGCTAAAAACCATTTGTACAAATATTCCTCCAAAGAAGGTCCCAATTCATAGTCCAGTGACCTGCAATGAGAGAGTATGCTTCCTTTAGAGTGAACATCCCCTTTGGGTGATATCCCCATCGAATTTTTTCCACTTCTTGAGAAATAACTATTTTCCATTGTTCTAAATCCTAGGCTAGCCTTGGCCAAGCAAAAAGAGATGGATGAGATGTAAAATCTTCAACTATTTTTCATTCGCTCCAAAGCCCTATAGCTTGAGATGGATTCCAGAAACTTGCAACATTAGGACTCTCATACTCTGAATCAAAATGATATATATTAATAGGCGTTTGAAAATGTTGATTTTAATTTGGGTTATGTAGTAAACTAAAGTTTAAAAGAGACATGTTAGTTAACATGTAAACTTGTATTAATAGCCTTCCCCAAAATAATGAATTTTAAATAGCATGTGCATTATCAAGCACACTCTTGTAGTATACAACTACAAACACACATTATAAATCTTATCCTTTTTAAGATGATATACTAATGGATATGCCATTAATCAATATTAACACTTATGATTAAGTTCGATAATCAATTCACGTACAAATACCAATTAAATTATATAATCAATCCCTATAGATTCTTAATAAGGTGATGGGTGTTTAATTCATTTTTTCATTTATCTGGTTGTCCAAGGCCATATTCATCACCATTAAATTCTAGAGGCATCATTTACACCATTAACATTGCTTTTATTCCCAAAGTCATCATGAATGCCATAAGACCCTACCTTGGTGTCTAAAATCTAGCAACTATGAAAATATTATATTCATAGGATAATTATTATATTTATGAGTCCTTTGTGGTGGTTCAATGCCTCACTTCTAACCTATAAGCTCTAAAATCTTCGTTTTACATGCAAGACCATGGTTCATGTTCTTGAACCATAGTCAAGGCCTTAAGACCATACTTTGTGCATAAAAGCTTGTAATGACACCCATGTCATATTGCATGCCAAGTATTCCATTTGTAGGAAATGTCAATTGATCTAAGGGTATGTGCATGGTACATTAGTGATAAAGAAATTTTTTTAGGGCCTATAACCTTAATTTCCATTCCAAAAGTATGATAAATGCCTTGAGACTCATTTGTGATATTAAACACCTTGTAATGGTTCCCATATTAAATATCTACTTTACAAGGCCTTTTTGGTGGTTTGTAACATGTGTCTGATTCATGAGCCCTAAAACAATTTTTTAGACAAAATACTTTCATTTTCATCCTTATATTATGGCCAAGGTACTAATACGTGTCCCTAATGTTATTATAACATCCATATTACACATGCAAGGTAAAAAAATCCTTTATATGGTTTCTGTGATGGTATGTTACCCCATGCATGGTACATGAGCTGTAAAAACATCATTTAATCCATAAGACATTGACATTACTTATCTAGTTATGGATAATGTTAGCTCTTAGGGAAAACCTTGGCTGCGGGAAAAACCCTAAGGTAACGTCAAACCTCTTTTAGGTTGACAGTTGGCCCTTTCAACCCGAAGAGGGATCTCTTCGTAAAACTGAACTACTCTAGGTCACTATAGTAGTAGGTTTTGTAATTGACTTCTGTGGCCAGATTTACTTGATGGGATAAAATTGGTTGGGATGTTTACAAAACACATCATTGGGCATAGAGTCCAGTTCTAACAAGTAAAACTACATATCTAATGAGCAAGCTACAAAAAAAATGGTAACAACAAATCCTTTGATTGTTTGAGAAATTGGAAGAAAAGAACTAAAGTGAGACATAATTTTATAGTTGATTGAGGTAAAAAATACTAATGGCTGATAAATACGAGAAAGAAGCATCAATGAGTCCCAATTCCAGATAATAACATTTTTCAAACATGAAAGAAAGTTTTTATAACAAAGAGGAAACTGACAGGGAACTACAACACATGAATTTCCTAAAAAATACTCATAAAGAACTGTAACATATTTAAGACTGCTCAAATATACCAGAATGCAAATGATTTTAGTGAAATACAACCCTTTTTCATTCTTCATAAACTGTCTTTATAGCAAGGAAAATTTTAGGGGCTAATATTCGTAGGTGGGCTAGTCTTCCATGGTTTTTTCGAAAAAATGATTCACCAATTTCCATTTTTTTTAAATTGATTTGCCCAAATTTTATACTATGAAATTATTTTATCATAAAATTTGCCAATTTTTTATAGAGAATATATAATATCATTATAAATTTGAATACTTTTACAAAAATATTGTCATTTTTTTTTAGTTTGTATATTAGGAACTAGTGAGATTCGCAAAGGTTTCTAAAATTTAAGATAAGTTCCATTCTTAAAATTTTCCATGCTTTATAGACCTTACATCAAATGATTACAAAATAATAGTCTTCAGATTAATTACAATAATCTAAAAATATCTAAATATCTTCAAGTTCATGCATGTGAATAAAAACTTAAATACATTCAGTGTTTCCTAAAAATATCTGCTGGAAAATATGTTGATATATAGGTCAAGTGAAATAACTTTCAAACTATCTTCCTCAAAAATAGAAACAAGTCCCTAATTGATAGCACAACATCCTAGCTAGCAAAACAGGTCCCTCCACAAAACTAGATCGAGTTTCCACCAAAACTTCCTTTTTGTTTATCCTTTCTTTCATTTGGACCTCCTGGTGAAAATCCACGATACCGTCACTATCAGCTTCATTGGTTTTCTGAATTGTAGTTTCCACTGACAAACTGACTGTCAACATTTATTTTCTACTTGTTTCAAAATCGCTGACAGTGGGAATGTTAGCATTTTCTCCTCTCTAAATTTCACTGACAACGAAGATGTTAATTCTCTTTGTTTTCTCCAAAAATGCTAACATAATGAATGTCGGCTTTCGTCCTTGTATCATCTTCTATTAGTGGATACACAGTTTCATTTCAAAATAGTTGATAGTGGATCTCTCAGCTTCACCAAAAACGCTAAAATGGGAATGTCAGTTTCCCGACTATTCTGATGTATGCACAAAACTATTAGGTCGACTGTTAGTGATAAAATAAAACCACTGTTTTATGAAATCGATAGGAAAATTTTCAAGTTTACTCCCCCAAGCCTCCTAGCTAAGGGTACTAGCTGCCCTGAGAAGTACATCCACTTTCTCTAGTCTTTGTGTTTTGCTCTGCCTTGTCCCCAGAGGACCCTTCTTCATAGCTTCTTTGTCTCTTCTCTTCTTAGAGCCTGTAGCCTTCTTCATGTTGATGATAAGGTCCTTTAGTGGAATATTGTCAACATCAATCACCTCTTTGGCCAGCTTGGGGTTATTTATGAGATTAATTTTGTATCTTAATTTGTTTGTTGGCCTTGTATGGGGTCTTTTGCCACCTTTAAAAACTTTAAATAGTGTTTCCTCCTCCTAGGTCTCAATCTCTGCTTATTTACCTTTAATAACTTATGGTTTAATTGTGTCTACATGGGAGGCTTCAATAGGTTGACTCGCAACATGGGGAGGGCCGATATCAGCAGGTAGGTTTACAGGGGATGTGGGGTCTAGTTTACTGAGCCTAACACTTTTTCTCTAGTATACTTTGGGGATTTTAGGGCCAGAGGATGTAGATGGGACCTTTATGTTTTCTTGGCTGGGAATTGGCTCAGTAGGGGCTTGTCCTTTGGTATCTTCCCCCTTTTTAGCAATATTTTGTCTTCCTCTTCATCTTTTAAGGGGTTGAGGTTCAAAATCTCCCCAAAAAAGGAAATGGCTCCAAGCCTTTTCTGCCTTGGCTAGATGGTTTTTGTTTAGGAATTTTATAAGGGCTTTATGATATATGAAATGCGAGGAGGGGTCTGTTCGAGCCTTGAACCTAGCTTCTATATGCTTAATGCTTTCTAGTAGATAAAAACAAGGATTAATTCTAATTTGACCATCTAGATGTGAAAGGAAGTAGAAGTGATAGAGGTTTACCCGATTGAATCTCCCTTTGTAGGTGAAATATTGTTGACAAAGGCATAGAGGGATATGCAATTTGTCTTGTAACCATTCCTTCTGAATTTCGGCCCTCCAATTTTGACCCTTGAACTCCTTTTTGAAAAATAAAGGGACATCGATCCCTACCAACACATGTTTGTGAAAAATCCGTTACCCATCTGCTGGTAATGTTGTAGCCTCAACAATTGACTGATCTATAACTGAAAAAGACAAACCTCCAATCTCCATGTGATTTCCATCAAACCCTTGAGCAAAAGACCGAGCCACTTCATCATGGTAGTTGGTACAATGATGGAAAAACTCACTCCAACCTGCTTGGTGAAACAATTGTTGGATATCAGGGTATATGTCCAACAATCCGGTGCTTTGGGCTCAAAACGATTTGCTTTGCCTCCTTTTCCCATCGCATTGTGTGGTCTTCCCAGGATTCGATCTTGAATCCCTGTGCATAAAAGAGGCTCAATTCCAAGTGCAATTAACTCTGAACTAACAAAATCAAATTTATGACATGCAGAATGGATTATTATAGTTCGGCAAGTGAATGATTACAGAGTTTGAGGTGATAATTACGAATGGAGTTTGTATCATATGGTAAAATCATTATAATGACATTCACTCATAGCGGCGTAGAAAACTTATTAACCATTACTTTTTACCTCTTCGAACCAGATAGAGACACACTTTAATGATATCATTGACGCTGGCATGGTCAATATAATAATAAACTTTTAAATTTAAAAATTGGTTTTGGCGCTAACAGTTGTCCTATCAGTCAAAATGAAAATTCTGATAAGCCCGTTGTCAACGAATTTCTTCAACAAACTATACATCAGATAAATAAAATGCTAAGAGCCCTACTATCAACAATTTCCATGTTTATTACACTTAAAAGCGCTGACATTGAAACTGTCAGCCTTTTCTGAAGAAGAAGAAGAAAAAAAAAAAAAAAAACCTCCTTTTTTTTTTAAACGAATTTTATTGTAATAAAAGTTGGCTTCATGGGGATGTTATCGATCAATGATGGTAGCAAGAACCCCATAGACCACTTGCCTCATCCATTACAAATAATAGTTCAAAACAAAACTTTTACTGACTCGGAAATAAGAACTTCATATTTTAAGAGATTATATTTTACAAACTCTGAACTTGAAAATAAATATAATTGTCTCTAAAAAAAATAAAAACTTTATTATTTGATGAATATCAACAGAACCTCAAGGCCTTCGCTTCGGACTTCAATTCCCTTAGAATATTCATTAACACCTGCACAATATTTTCAAAATATATGGATATATACAATTAAACTTGAAAATCATTCTTTCTTTAGGAGATATAATGTTTCAGGAAACTTCCATTAATTGGACCTCCAGGTATTAATTCTCCTTGCAGACCTTCTAGGATGAAACTGCTCTTACCACAAAAAGTTGCAATTCTGTATGGCCCTTTCCAAATGTTCTCAAGCTTCCTGTGTTGAATGCAGGCATCCCATTTTAAAACCAAGTCTTGGCATTTGAATTCATCCTCTTTTGTTTTCCTGTCAAAAACCTTCTTAATCTGATCTTTTACTTCTTGAGATTTTTCATACACTCTCTCTTTGGTTTCTTGCACTTCAACTAGTTGATTTATCCTTTTGTGCAAATGATTTGGTTCTTCTGCTAGTTCTTGCAAATATTTCACGATATGCATTCCAATTGAAACAAGAAAAGGAGAAGTGTTCATTGACCTCTTAGTACTAACTCTATCTTCCCATAAGGCAAACTTGAGTTTTGTATGCCAAGCCTTTTTGTTGTCTTCTAATAGTTTTTTAATAATTCTGATCAAACTCTTATTTGATGATTCTACCAATCCATTACCTTGAGGGTAATAGGCTATGGAATGGCCAAGCTTGATATGGTAGTCTTCACAGAATTTTACTAGTCTTTTAGATTTGAAACATCGTGCATTATCAATAATAATTCTCTTTGGACAACCAAACCTGGAAAGAATATTTTCTAAGAACTAGATAACCACAAGATCAGTAGCTTGCGTGCTTGGAAGTGCCTCAATCCATTTTGTGAAGTAATATGTCCCTGTTAAGATCCACCTGTGTTGTGCTGACATTGTCAGATGAATTTCACCTATAAATTCAAGGCCCCATTGCTGGAAAGGTGCCTCCACGGAGATAGGTTTCAAAGATAAAGACATTATTTTTTACTTTCCCTCAAACAACTAAGAGTTATAACAGACTGCTACTTCTTTTCTAACATAAAAAAAGTAGGCCAATAAAATATAACTCCCAATATTTTATCTAGTGCGACCTTCCAATAATGATATCCTCCATAGGCTCCTTCATGAAAGTCTTTACTCATTTTCTAGGCTTCGTCTTCTAATAGGAAGTTCAATAAAATACCCTGAGGGTTCTTCCAATACAAATAACCATTTAAAAGACAATACTTAATAGATTTCAATCTCAAAAATCTAGCTCAAGTCCTATATATTCCTAGTGGAACTTGTAAATTCTACAGAATGTAGACAACATCATCATACCACGGATATTGTTAGAAACAATCCTCAACTTTAACCACTAATTCTTCACCTCGCAGATCTAATAATTAAAGAACAAAATTTATACCAAAAGCATCAAGATTTGTTTTAGTCATTATTCTAGCCAAACCCTGTCCTTTAATTAACTTGGTAGGCTTGATTTCCAACTAAAACTCTAGCATATTAGCAATCCACGTCCCTCTTCTGTCATCATTGTCTGGATGTACTAAAATACGCTTTATTACAGCATCTGGCACATATGCAATCACATCATAATGCAGAATAAAAGCTCTAAAATCTTTAGGTGCATTGATTAATGCATATGCTTGTTTGTCTAGAATGTTGTACTTTAGTTTAACATCCCTCAATGCACTACTGAAAAAGGAGATGGGTTGTTCTTGACCTGCCTCATTCTTCTGAAGCAACACACCAGAGATGGTGTGCTTGAAGTCAAAGAGAATCATGAAATCCTTTAAAATAAAGGGTATCGGTTGGTTGACACGAGATTACAATTAATGAAATCAAATATGCTATTAATATTCATTATTGGGATAAAAAAAAAGGAGAGGTAGGGGGGGTTTCAAAAAATGAAAAAAAGAAGAAGACCCCGGATAATCAAAATGAGAGATACAAAGTTATCAATATATACAATCCAGGACCAAATCCAATTTGATTAGATGTTAATTCAAATCCTTTCACGTCGGGAGCGCCTTATAAAGCTTTTTGATCCTAAATCTCAGACGTTGCTTTCGCGATCTGGACTAATGAGTAGAGGTGCTTGGCCTAATTCTCTCTTGATATCATTAAAATAATTATTTTCTTGCTCAGTACACTTAATCTCGCTCCCTTTCTTAAGCATACTCATTATTACTTTTAAAATTTTTGCAAAATTTGGAATAAAACGCAGCAACAATTTTACTTTACCTAAGAAAGATTGCACCTCCTTCTTGTTTCTTGGCTACTCAATCTTTTGGATTGTTGTCACTCTGTGGGGTCTATCTGGATGTCATCCTTTGATACTATGTGTCCCAACAACTTGCCTTCCTTCATGGCAAAATGGGACTTTTTCGGATTTAGAGAAATTCTGAATTTCCTGCACTTACTAAAAATTGTCCTTAGATGTTTCAAATGGGAAGATTCAAATTTTGAGAAAACAATAATTTCATATAGATAAATTACCATGAATTTGTCTCTTCCATCATCAAAAGTTATATTCATTGCATGCAGGAAAGTATCTCCAACATCAAGAGTTTGAATGGCATCTTAGAATACATGAATGTAACCCATGGCATGGTGAAGGCAACCTTCTCCTGATCTTTTGGGTCAACCAGCATCTGATTGTATCCTAAGAACCCATCCAGCATAGAAATTATTTCTGCACCAACCACCTTCTGCACAATGTGCTCCATTTTTGGTAAAGGATAATTATCCTCCAGTGAGACTTTATTTAAATTTATGAAATCCACACACATGCGAATTTCCCCACTTTTCTTTCTCATTGGCACCAAGTTTGCTACCCAATTTGAAAATCTAAGTGGAATGATGATTTTTGTGGATAACATTCTTTTTACTTCCTTCTGAGTGAGTGGCAGTAGCTTCGAATTGATCCTTCTTAATTTTTTTTTTAAATGTTTCTCGTCTTCCTTAAGTGGTATATAGTATGTTGATTGATGGTCTGATCATAAATATTCAAATATTCGTACCTCCAAGTGAATATATTGAAAAAATCTCTTAATAATTCTACATATTTTGGTTTCTACTCCTTTTTCAAAGTGTTAGAAACTTTGACTATCTTTGGGTCATTATTAGTCCCCAAATTGTAATCTTCCATCTCACCATTGCTTGGCAGAATTCTTGGCTTAACTGCCACATCATTAGAATTGAACAACCTTTATAAAGGAACCAAGCCTCTAAGAATTATATTGTTACTTAATTGAATAATTTGTTGTCCAACCACGGCGTTCAAAAAGATTTTTTTTTTAGAATTCTTATTTGTAGTTTCTTCTTCATGCTTTTCTATTGGAGTGTTGAGAAATTCATTTGTTCTTTTAAGAAATCTTTTGTTTTGTTGATCATCTTCAAACACCTTCCAGTGCTTGGTATTATTTGGAATAGAAGGCCTATGTCTAAAATTGATCTCATATTTTTCATTTGGATAAATCGAAATCGTTAATGCACTAACAATTGTTGCCAAAGAGTCTGCAATTCCATTCTCCTCTCTTGGTACCAGCGAGATTTCATGTTCAGAAAAGAAGTTAGAAAATAAATCCCATACCTCATTCATGTAGGCTCTCATTCTCAGATGCTTACTTTGATAGGTACCTTTGACTTGGTTCACAATCAACTTCAAGTCCCCAAAAATGTGATTTTTCTTTGGCTTTTGCTTTCTTAACAGATTTAGCCTAATAATGAGAGCTTCATATTCTGCCACATTAGTTGTACAGTCAAAATACAATTTAAATGAATGTAATTGGCTTGTACAATCTGGTGGAACAATCCATACTCTTGCTCTAGAACCCTTCTCGCAAGTGGAGCCATCAAAATGTAATTTCCAGACTTCATTTGAAAATTTCTGAACCTGTTCTTGTTGAATATTAGTTTCATTTTTTGTTGATGTTTCTCCCTCAAAACAACAATCATCGAATAAAATTTGCGATCCTAGTTTTGTGTCTACTGCATAGATAGGATGATTATCTGGCTAGGTTTTGTTGCTCACCATGTAGGCCATTTGCACCTCTCGGCACAATCTTTTCATTTCACCAAACAATGGGATAGAAGCATAGGACACATCCATCTGTAAAGTTCCTCCCAATATTGTTGCCCAAGATCGGGATAACAACATGCCAAATCTAGCTTGAATGTCTATTACCACTATATCCATCAATACACTCTTAGCAGGAAGTGGAGCCAAGATGACAACTAAATCCTTTATCAACCTTAGATATTTTACTTTTCTGGAGTCAAAAGAAAACAAATCTTTGTAGGGTCTATTAATATGGAGTCCTAGATGGTCCATGACTGACTTAGACATGAGCTTATGTGAAGCTTCAAAGTATAACATGGCGTTATGAAGGATCATATCATGTATATTGAGACTTACCGAAAATGGGGGAACATCATCGTTTAAACTAGTGATATGTGGACCAAAAAGAAATTCAGGAGCATCATCATCTAGGTTTAAAGAATCTTGTGAATTTATGTTGACTTGATCAGTTTCTGAACTTTTAACCATAATAAAAAAAAATTCCTATATTTCCCATTTCTCAAAAGTTCGGCAAAAGGAATGGATACTTTCAACTTACTGATTTTCCAAATTAAATGCTTACTGTGATTTTTCTGAATCTTTGGTCTCATTTTTTGCTTCTTCTGCTTTTCTCGGATTGTCCTTCTTATGCTCCTCTAGTTTCTTCAATATCTCTTTTATAGGTTCAGCTTGTTATTCAATTGTTGTCTTTTGTGGCAGAGTTTTGATAGGGACATTCTGGTTTCTAAGATTGTACTGCCTTTGAAAATATGTCACCGCATTATTATACCCCTGTTGATAAACAACTGAATCACAAATATGAATGATGTCCTTTTCTCCTGAGCATCTAGAAGAAATGTCATGTTCTTCTTTGGTGGAAAATTCTTAGGTTTCTTTATCATCAAAACACCCAATCTGATGACCTTCTTCATCAATGGTATCCTTATTAAAAAAATACTATGGAAAAGGAGGATGAACAACATGTTGCTATTCCTCGGGACCTTTATGCTCTCTAGGACGATTTTGAGTAGCTTGGGGTCTCCTAAAATTCAGATTCCTGACTTGAGGTTGATTTTCATTTCGAGGAGGATTTAATTTATCCACCAACTTCTCCATTGTTTTCAAAATCACATCAAATTTTAGGTCAGGAGATGAAGAAGATTTTTCTTTGAAACCTACTCTCCTTTCAACCTTCATGTTTGCCTTCTTTGCCAACAAATTGGCCTCCACTCCAATCGCTTTACTCTGCATTTTCTCTAAAGTAATAGGATTCCTCCCACATATATGATAATCCAATTCGACATCAATACCATGAAGATAGTGTAATAAAGCTAAACCGAGAGGAGTTTTGATCTCAGCTGGAATCGAATTATAAATCTTGTTAAACCTAGCTGTGAATTCTTGAACATATTCCCCTAGATTCCTTTTAAGGTCATCATACTCGGCCAAAATCTGCAAGGGATTTTTCTTCACTTCCCATATGGTGAGAAAAAATTGTTCAAACTGCTAGAAGGTATTGATACATGCTGCAGGTAAACATCTGAACCATTTTTTTTACCTCACCTAATAGACTTTGTGCAAAACGTCTCAATTTGACGTCCTCATGGTCAACTTCTTCTAGATCTATAAAATTGTTAAGCTTGTCTAGATGCTGTTGAGCTGTATAATATCCAGTACCATCAAAAAGAATCAAATGTTGTACATAATTCTTTGGGAGGTCAGGGATCAACCCATCAATATTCAAAGGTGCATATTGGGCAGCCATAGGGTTGAGATGTGAAATTATACTAACAACAGGAATTAGGACAACAGAGGTCAAAGGCACTGAGATTTTTGGAATAGAAGTTGATGGAATAGGCTTTTGGAAACCCCCAAAGGACATATGGGTAGTTGAGGTAAAAAAAGATGGGATGAAATAAGGAAAATTTGGAGATTTAGCAGCAACTTCCTGAAGTTCCTGGACTCTTTGTTCTAATTTCTGAAAATGAGACCAAATCTCAAAATCTTGTGGTAATAGCTCTAATTTTGGGATATAGGGCCCAAAAGTGAAGGTCTTAAGATCTGTTGGATCAAGAACAATATCTGATAGACTACTTTTGGACTTATATCTTATTAAATTACTTTCAAATTTAATATGTAACACTAAGTCTTCAAAAGCTTCAAGCTTTGCAAGTACAGAAAAAGATCTTTCTAAATTGATCATCCCTGATTTGTTAGGAGATTTTTTTATGAATAAATTTTCTAGGCTTGACAAAATCTTAGGTGGATTTGGATCAGGGTTCCTCCAAGTATATATGATTGAATGAGCCAGAACTTCGTCAATAAGAACCCTTCATATTATAATGTGGAGTCTCCAAAGCAAACATCTTACAGCCAAAACTGATATACAAATCTTTGTTTGCCCTCAAAGATCTCGTCTTCAACAATCAAATTGTTTGGGGAAAAAATATGCCTTTCGTTCCATGACAATGGCACCAAAATGTTATCTCTTAGGGAAAACCCTAGCTACGGGAAAAACCCTAAGGTAACCTCAAACCTCTTTTAGGTTGAAAGCTGGTCCTTTCAACCCAGAGAGGGATCTCTCTATAAAATTGAACTACGCTAAGTCACTGTAGTAGTAGGTTTTGCAATTGAGTTATGTGGTCAAATCTTCACATTTCAAGCTTGATTTCACCCTTATTGCATGCATGGCCAACACAGTGGTGGGGACTGTGTGGTACTTGGACTCAGGTGCATTGTTCCACATGACAAGGTGTGGAGAGTTTTTCAGTGACCTAGAGGAGAAAGTTATTCATATGCACATCAAGCTGGGGGCCGACAGAAGGTACAACACGACCAGGATTGGTACAGTCACCTTTAAGAGGGAGTTAGGCTCCTCTCTTAGACTCAAGGACGTCATGTTCGGTCCAAACCTAAAGAATCTCATCTTTGTTGCATTTTTGGAAAACTGTGGTTATGATGTGATCTTCATCAAAGGGAAAGCATTCCTGAGACACATAACCATGGGATAGGTGAAGCAGATCGAGGTTCTTGTGAAGAACCAGTATAAGATACATGTAGAAGATTGTGCTCCTTATTGAAAATGCAACAAGAAAATCTCAGTTTGACTTTGCCTTGGTCAAACTATAGAAAAAACAAATTTCTATTTCAGCAGAAATATTGAAGGTAGTTAACTGAGGTGACATAGCACTAGTCACTCGGTTAACTTAGTTAATTCAA
>APFE031472051.1:1406-33955 GCA_000404065.3 Pinus taeda
ACGAGAAGTTTTGGCCGTTAAATTTCTCGACCCTAAACTTACCATTTTCCGCCATTGCTCCCACTCGAACTAGGAACCCTTCTTTCCTGCGAGTTATTTTTCCATCCTTATATGCCCATGATCCTCCCCACTTCTAGTCAATGTGGGACTTTGGTCGTATACCCAACACCGCACCCTGGGCTTCAACCTCCTCTACTTCCACTCCCACATCCTCGTCGTCCATCAGGATGTATTCAATATTCTCCTCCTCTGCCTCTAGGTTTATAGCCTTTCCTTTCTCCTGGGCAGTGGGCTTGGGTGGGTTTCTCCTTGGCAACGCGCGCACCAGTATGGCAGGCTGCTTTCCCTTCTTGTCCTTCACGGTTTCCTTAGTTGGGATTGGCTTCGGTCTCGGTGTTCTCGGCGATTTAGGGACCTTGGCCAATACTTCGGCCACTTTCGAAGCAACTACTTTGGCCTCCATATCAATTTCTTGCACATTCTCCTTGATTTCCACTTCTTCGATGCTCATAGCTTCTGTGCATGTCAACATGACATTGTTCACTAGTTCCTGTGTCTTCTTTGACAATTGTTCAAACGTCGGACTCGCTACCAGATCTTGAAAGAATTCACAATTCATGTGCACTTGAGAGCGCAACAACCCAATTCTCAAAATGCCAAGTGTTTTTTGCTCGACAACCACTTGCAATTTATAGGGAATTTTGAATTCAAATCCAACCGTTCCCCAAAAAATCGATTCATTAATGCCAGATTGATGGCAGATTTTCAAGGATCTAAGCCATAAATTTCATCTTAAATGTCGGCCGCCCACTCCATTTGGCCTCACTTCTGCCATCTTTTCATGAATAGTGACTTTAACAGTCACTTTCCAGCCAACCTGCGTGCTTTTTTCTTACGTAGCGCAGCTCCCTCTGCGCTGTTGCGCACCCAATGACACGTCCTTGCTTTGCACCATATTCCAATCGCGCAGCTCCCCAACCCTGGTAGTGTAGTTTATAGTCCCGTGCCTCCTTTCAGCTGCCTGAAGTGCTAATACTGTGCTACCTTCATTTAATCACATGGTTGGACCACCGGTGTATGGCTTCAAGCGACTATCATTCACCTTTCCTGGGAAGGTTTCTCCATTCAATTTGACCAACTGTTCCGCTCCTCCATTGGTAATCTCCTTAATAACAAAAGGCCCTAACCATTGCATCCTGAGTTTCCTTGGAAATTTATCAAACTTACTATCATATAACAAAACCAGGTCATTTACCTTAAATGTGCACAACTTGATGTGTTGAACATGCCATGCCTTTTCGCTCTGTTTTCGGACATGCTGGTGAAATCCAACCAAAAATCTTTCTTCCTCCAATTCATCCAGATGTGCGAACCTCTCCTCTAGGGCTTCGCAATCTGTCATACTTGTGAGCCCTGCTATGCGCAGACTAGGCACGATGTATTCCATAGGCATTATTACTTCCACACCATAGACAAGCCTAAAAGGGGTTTGTCCAATCAACTTCTTGCATGTTGTTCAATAATCCCACAGTACTACAGGTATGCATAGGTCCCAATCACTTCGATGAGCATTTAAAACCTTGGTCAACACGTTTTCGAGCACTTTATTGGACGCTTCCACCATCCCGGTAGCCTGCGGGTGATAAGGCGTACTCTTCTGGTGGTATACCTGAAATTCCTCCGTTTGTGTGTTGATCATCTCATTCAAGAAGTGCGTATCACGATCACTATTCAAGATCTTTGGACATCCAAATTGCATCAGTACATGCTCAAATAAGAACTTTGCAGCAGTTGCGCCAATACAATCCTTCACCGGCTACGCTTCTGTCCAAAGATTCAAATACTCTGTTACGGTGATAATGTACCTTGCTCCCGTCTTTCCTTGTGGCTAAATGGGTCCTACAAAATCTATCGCCCACTTCTCGAAGGGTTGCAATGTCATTCATGGATTCAAATGCATCTCATCCCTCCACGATGGCCTGCCAGTACTTTGACACACATCGCACGCCTTGCAATATGATTTTGAGTCCTGATGAAGGGTTGGCCACCACAATACTACACGTAGAATCTTCTGCGTAGTTGCTTTCCCTGCAAAATGGCCTCCCGCGGTGCCCCCATGAGCATCTACGAGGACACTGCTTCTTTCAAACTTAGGTACATATCGTCATAATATCTCATCACCCCATTTTGTACAGATGTCCATTAATGATAGAGAAATTTGTCGCGTGCACCACTAATTCCTTCTTTTGCTAGACAATGTATCCTTTTGGTGTAGTTCATGTTGTTAGGAAGTTTATTATATCCTCAAAATGACCATCTGTGACGCACACTACAAATAGTTGCAGGTCAGGCAATCCTTCTTCCAAGTTAGCAGGTTCCTCCCCTATTTCGATGCGCGATAGATGGTTTGGTCCCGTGTTTAATCGTACAGGCTTCACAACCACTTCAAAATCATACTCCTGGAACAATAAGCACCACCTGTAGATTCTCCCCCACAACACAGGCTTATTGACCAGGTATTTCAGTGCAGAGTGATCTGTATACATCTTAAAATGGCCTCCCAGCAAGTAGTGCCTATACTTTTGGAGTGCATACACCATAGCTAGCACCTCGCACTCGATGGTGGAAACTTTATTCTCTGCTTTGGATAATATTCAGCTTGCGAATGCGATAGGATGGTCCAAGCATTCTCTGCCAGCCTGTGTCAGTACTGCTCCCAGCTCTATACATGAAGCGTCGACATGTACATGAAAATCTTTCTTCCAGTCCGGGAAGACTAGAATCGGCACGATAACCATCTTTTCTTTCAATATATCCAAGCTCTTCTTACAGTCATCATTCCAGCAGAATGTGACATCCTTCTTCAACAATTTCTCCATAGGCGCGATGATCTGGGCGTAGCCTTTGATAAACTTTCTGTAATATCCCGTATGTCCCAGAGTAGCGCATAGCTATTTCACACTCCTTGACGCTTCCAAGTTCAGTATCATCACGATCTTCGCGAGGTCTACCATCAGTCCCTATCTACAAACCACATGCCCTAATAGGTTTCCAAAAGGAACACAAAACAAACACTTCTTGAGATTGAGCATGATCTGGTATCTTCGGTAGGTATCCATTATTAGGCACAAGCTTTCTAACCAAAACATAATCCAGTCATCAAAATATACCTGCAGGAACTTATGAACTAATTCCTTAAATGTAACAACAAGTACACGTGAGAAGATAGTAGGCACATTCTTCAATCCGAACAACATTACAGTGTACTGAAAGCAACCCCATTCAGTCGCGAAGGTTGTCTTGCTCCTGTCCTCCAGTGCGATTTTGATATGGTGGTACCTAGAGAGCCCATCATTGAAGGAATATGCTTCTTGACCACCTACATTGTCCAACACTTCATCAGTGAAAGGAGTCGGGAAAGGATCATGTACACAAGCATAATTTAGCTTTTTGAGATCCACGCATATCCTTATTTCATCCTTCTACTTCTTTTCCTGTACCACCATTGGACTTACCCAGTCAGATTCTTCCACAGGCTCAATGATGCCTGTCGTGAGCATCTTGTCTAGCTCTAAGTGGACCTTCTCCTTATATTTCAGATTGAGATGGTAAGGCCTTTGCTTAACCGGCTTCACATTAGGCTTTAACGTGATCTTCATCATTCCTAGGTTCTCGATTATCCCTTTTAGATTCGTAAACTTGGTAGGGAATAAATCCTGGTATTCATGGAGCAATTCAACGACCTTACCCACCATCGCGTCGTCCCAGTCATCTCCAATCTTCAGGAATTTGGGTTCAGCCTCAGTACCAATGTTTACTTGTTTCGTTTTCAACGATGCGGTTATATCAGGGTTCTCAATCTGTGACCCTTCAACCTCGCGATGACCTTCTGTTTCTGGAATGTTAATCTTCCGCGGATCCTCGTCCACTTCTTCAGCAATTACATTATAACATTCTAGCGCGCAACTCAGTTGAGTAGCCCATTCTGCTAAATTAGGTCTAGAGGATCCTACGACATCTTAAAGATTAGGGCTTTCACCTCTTGGAGTGCTTCATCAATACTGTCAAACCCATCCTCAAGACCGAATGTCATCATGAACCCTTCGCGCAGGATATCCCATTCGCCTATCCCATGCGGAGCTCAATTTCTATATACTAGTTCATCGGGACAATATCCATGGTGTGATAAAACAAGTGTACCCATTCAGGTTGGGGATTTTCTCCATAAGCCTGGGTCTATTTGGACAAAGGCGTGTGAAAATCATCCTGCCCATCATACTTGTCTATCATTCACATCTTCGGTTTCCCAAAGCAAGTTCTCATAATTCTCCTACATTCGCGCTAATCATCTTGTGGGCGTAGCGCACAGTGCCCAGTCCAATGCCTGGAATCATTGCATTTCTGGTACCTCCCTTTCAAATTCATCCAAAAAGATATCAACCTCATTCAGGCCATCATAAGTAGGTAAGTTTCTTACCTCTGAGAACACACAACGCAGTGATCGGGTCATCATGTTGTAATTTAGTGTAGTTACTTCATGTAACCGATTCTTCCAACGTTCTATTTCTTCATCGGGGTTTGAAGTGTAGGAACTCTCACGATCCCATGTAATCTGTCCATCCACAGTGGGGTTCACCCAATCTTGGTCTCGCGTTGTTATCTTATAGATACAGTCGATATCATCATCACTTTGATAATCACAGACTGGTTCAGTATAGCGCGATCCTTCAACAAGATCAAGGGGAACTATTATGCGCAATGATTTCTTCTCAAGATCATCTTTCGCTTCTTCAGATTGATCACCCCATTCATATCAGTAGCCTAGTCAATTCTAAGGAGTGCAAGATAGGGATTGTTGTCATCCACTATATCTATTACTTCAAAGTCAGCTAGCGCACTCGCTCCCTAAATATCCATGGTCACGCCCTGCAACCATCCCATGGGGATGATCTTCTGCTGATTTTCCATCCTTAGCTGAATCAGAGACCATTGCAGTGCAGGTCTCCCCATTCGTTCCCAAGTCTGTTTTGGTAGGACGTTTGTGTCTGACCCCAGGTCCAAAATAAACTTATCCATTTCATACTCTCCTATTTTTGTGGTCAGTCTCATTTCTCTTCCCATCCTTGTTTTATGCTTGCCAATCTTTTGCACTATGCATGGCTCACCCGGCGTGGTTCGAGCGCATCTATTGATGAGCTCTTGTAACCCTTTAACAACCTTACTATCACACAGTAACTTCATACAAGTCTCCAGGAAAGTTGTGAGCATAGAGGGGTCCATCTCCTGCTCAGGCTTATCCTTGCTTCTTGAGGTGGAGGCCTCAACGAAGCTCTTCTTAGCTTCCATGAAGGTTTCATGTGCGTGCTCCAAATCGAACTCAGCCTCCTTTGCTAGAGCTTTGCGAACCCATGTGTCGTCTTCTGGTTGTTTCCCCTTGTCATCTCCGGTTGCGATTCCACTTTTGAGCACTATATTTACATTTGGATCCTCTTCACGTGGCTCAGACCTCATCATCTGCAAGTTTTGAGGCAGTGGAGGTGGTAGCGCCCCTTTGTGACATATCCTAGCTATCACCGTAGGACAATATTCAGTTTCATGATCAAACAACGTGTAATACTTGCATGACGGACGCGTTGGATTAGTGCAATCACGAGCATAGTGTCATGGTCCTCCGCAATTGTAGCAAATTAATTGTCCTCGATCCCTACTAGGTCCTACTCCACCTCGGCCTCATTCGCACCATCCCTGCGCTCTGGTCAAGGGGTCGTGTTTTAGCCTAAACCCTATAGGCGGGAGTTCTATCCATCATCAATTCATAGCTCCTGCAAGTACGCTCATCATGTCCTATCGACCTACAAAAGTTGTAGAACAACCCTGTACAATCTTCTGTAACAAGTGACAATTATCTGTGGCATGTTTTCTGGCTACTTGATAGATAGCGCACCATAATGCAGGCCTCACACTAGGTCCTGCTTGAGCTTCCTACCTTAAAGCCATCGGTCCTCCTCCTGCGATATAGTTTTCAAAGACTGGGCAATGGTCTTTATCATGACCTTGACTCTTGCATTTCAAGCACCATACCTCCTCGCGCACCTCTGGTTGAACTGTCCTACCCTGCTTCAAACTTTGCATCTCCAAACACAGATTCTTCAGCTGTGCATGGATCTGATGAACTCCTAATTTGGATCTTGCATTGGAGTTTCATGTAGTTTCATGGAAATCTCTAAGGCCTTTGCCTGAGTTGTTATCTTCTGCTGCAACAATGTACTCCTTAAGTGTGGTAGTAGCAAAGCTACAAACCACTCGCGATGTTGTCCATCTGTCAAATTCATGTTGGCTTCGCAGATTATACGCTTCAACCTTTGATCTAGTTCCCAAGGCATCTCACTTGCTTACATTACGATCTCTATGAAGTCCATAATTGACTCCGCCTCAGATTAGGGCCTACTAAATTCTCTATTCAGTGCTGCTTGGATGTCTGCCACCCCAACATTCAGATTATCATTAGAGTACTTAATATACCAGGTTAGCGCGCTATCTTTCTGAGCACTAACCAACGTCGCCTTCTTCATATGATCATCTGTAACACCTTGAGCTTCCCATACAACCCTCACAATGAACCAAAATTGGTCTAGGTCCTCATTTCCCAAGCCTTTGAACAAAGGCATCTTTATTGTATTTTCCATACTGAACTACGGTGGAGGTGGAGGTGGTATGAGTGAAGTTGGAGGTGACGGAGGTGGTATTCGCGGGAATCCTTGTCTTATTAACTGCATAGCACTTCACGGAGAGACCTTTGCTATCCCTTCTTCATCACCTCATGGAGGTGAAATCAAGGGACTATACTCCAAACCCTTTTTTCCTTCGTTCATGTAAGTTTTTCCACTTCACGTAGTCCCAAAAATCAAGGTAGCTGCATAACCTGTTTTTTGCACAATAGCATTTTAATCCAGGTATTCAAGGGTTTTACATAATTACCTCGCATTCCTTTGAAAAAGCACTGCTCTACGTTGCTGTAGCTGATGAGATATCGACCGTGAATTCAATCACAAATCATCCTATGACGCGATCGAGCCAATGATCGACAACACGGGTGGTCTTATCCTCCGATGTTTCCAACCTTCGCACTAGCTCCAGAGTCCACACAATAGGACCATCAAGTTTCCACCTTCCTTGGCTATCTGCTAGCTTCATGATCCACTCGTATAACTCAATAGGGAAGGAGCAGAAAAAGATCTCTTGGATCTCTGTATACAAGTATCTTTCCAACCATTATTTCTTTGTCAGTCGCGGGTTTCTGTTCTCCTGTGCCATGAATTCGTGGATCTTCCTATCGAACCAATTGCCGATCTCCTTCTTAGTTGGATTCCAGTGATATGACATAACACATCTCTTATGCAGATTCTGGTCCTAGGAATGGAACCATTTGTTGGCTTCAGGGGACCTGACCCAGATTCAACGTTAATTAGCCAAACAAATCCCTACATTACTGGCCCTTTGGCATCAGCCCGAAGCAATATGGGGGGATGTTGGAACCAAGTTTCTGCACCATGAGATGGTTGTGATGTCATTTGATTCCTTCTATCCCTGCCTTCACGTAGGTTGCTTCTTCCTAGGGCTTGCAATATGAGTCCTCTATTCCATTCTTCTGTACCACTGCAAAAGGGTATGGTCAACCTTCGCGCAGCCCTAACCTGTTGCTCAGGTAATTTCGCGCTGCTATGGCAGCACGCCATGCAGATTCCCTAATTAGTCCAAGTGTTTTTCTTATCTTATCAAATACTTAAAGTTAACACCACGTAAGCATATATTCATAATTGCATTCAATTATTCATTGTAATTGCATTCATTCGCGCATCATATTATCATAATAAAGGAAATTCATAGATAAAATATCCACATGCATCAACAGAACAAAGACATGGAAATTGCATAATATCTCCTTTTATTAATATCTTCCAATTGTTTACAAACTTTGTCCGCCCTACGCACACAGTTGCAGCAGTCCATGCACTCAGCTGCACACTTCTACCCTAGGCCTCTGCGCACTCAACTATAGAGCCTCTACCTATGCTACGACCAAGACTTAGACTTCTTGCTCTAAAGCTATAACTCTATTACATCGCGTGTCATTCTGTCCCTAGAGTTTAGCTCTTTTTATACAATCCGATGGTCTGCGAACCATGGGTAGATATATTACAACCAACTTTACTTTACAAAACTAAGGGCGAACTACCCTTTTGACACATAATACCTTCGCACTCTGTCATCAAAAAATGCAGAGTCTTTACAATTATATTACAAAAATTGACTTAAACATGGGCTTTTAGCCCCAAAACTTCCCTTGGTCCCGCTCCCAACATGCTTGCTACTGGTAGTCTAGCTAAGTAAAAAAAGCAGTCTAGCTCAGGGTTTGGGCACTTGGAGTGGTTTTTAGCTCCTAAGGGTCTTGTAGCTCCTGATGAAGGTCATCAAGTTTCTAGTTGTCGGCCTGCTTTCTTAATTGTATCTAGGAGGTCGAGTCATGTCATAGTAGCTCTTAGTCTCATGTTTACCTTGGAAGGCCAATGAAACTGGGTAGATATGGGAGGGTTGATTACATCAGACTGAAACTAGTTGATCCAATAACAATGAAATCTGTTGTAGATGTTCTCTTCCTAGAGAATTCACCTATGGAGGATCGACCTCTTCTCCTAAGTCATGAATATCTCCATGATGGACTACCCCATGGCCCCGGGGTCCAACTCCCCGTGGGGTGCGTCCTCTCTGCCAAAGCGTGGATCCAGGATAATACAAATTACACATGTTGTCCAAAAGACCCCCCCCCATTGCATCCTCCAAGTTACCACACAAACCCCATCCCAAACACACCCAAGACCGAGCATGCATAAACGAGGTCCAATACTTTTCAAATTACAACCCATAACCAAAGACCGATTATCATCTCTATAAAAGCCCTCACCTCTCCCAACTATAGACAATGTCGAAAATATGACCCCCTTCCATAGAAAAGAAACTCGTAGGAACCCACCTTTGACAATAGGTGTTGTGCTGAGATAGCCCAACACCGGGTACACTCTTCGCACCTTGTGTGGAGAATCTCCTGCAACATACAGGGGCAATTCACTAGAGTAAACAAATAATTGACCACTGCAATGTAAATAACATACAAAAACTTTCCTTAAATTATGTGAGACTATGTTTACAAGAAACCATTTGCTCGGGGCATCTTCTAATCCATCCCTTCTTATGTCCTTACTCTTCCACTGCCAATCCAACCAAGCAACTGCAACACCTTGAGTAGAAGAAGGTTGCCATCTCCAACCCAGATCCCACACTTTCGCACATTGAGCCTCCCCACTGACATTAACAGTGACACTAGTACTAGTTTAAAATTTGTCATAAGTCTTCTCATCTTGGCGCGCAAGGGATAACATATCTGGAATTCCACCTTGCAGACATAAATGCCCAAGAGATCCCAACACTACCAGTCCCATAACATCTAGCAAACAACAGTAACCATACCTTAATGCTCAAGCATATAACCCTCACCGTCTCCAGATAATCCGACGTACATTTTCTAGGGGAGGCATGCCTAACACACTCCATGAATCCAAGTACTTCTTGCGCGAGGGTGACGAGGCCCCTACCGAATCCTCCCTGCTGGCAATTATCTCACATTAAGGAGTAGAATATTTAATATGTTTTTATTTATAATATATTAATTAAAATATTTCAAACTATATATTAAAAGAACTTCCCCAATGGGGGTGAGGAATGGAGAGGATGTTCCCAAGGGAACGTGTGGGCACCTAGGATGGCGGGCTAGCCTCATGACCCTCCAATATTATCTTGAGTATGAGAGACATTAAATATCTGTGTGGGAAACCTTAAGTCACATTGGGTCTTGCAGAGGGTGGTGAGCGCATTAACGTTATGGAAGTTGGCGGGGGTTTTCGATGGCCATTCTGCAACGAAGAGAGTTTTGGAGCCTGTGTGTGGAGTGTTGAGAGAAGAGGAGGGTGTTGCAGAGGTGCTCCAGGCTAGCCCGAAGATTCAACATTATCGTCGAAGCTTCCGCCCTTAATGGTGGGTGTGGGTAGCTATCAATTGCCAAATTGGGCTTGGCAAGAGCAAGTATGCAAGGAACGTGGTGTATGTGCGTTTGACGAGGGTGGTTTTCTATGGATTTTCGTTTGGTTGGTATGGTTTCAGTCTGGTCTGGTTGCAAATTTTCCTTTGGTGGAGCAATATTATTGAAGTGTGCTTCCCAAACTAGTACACATGGTCCTAGGTTGCGAGGTGGTGCCATTGGCAAGCTTGTCATGGGTTTTGGTTTGCTGGAATTGTGGGGGGTCACTTCAGGGGGGTGTATGTTGCTGGTTCGAGGTGGGAAATAACTTTGTAAGCAGTGGGTGCCTGACACTGGAGGGAGAGGAGGCTTAGCCAGACCTGGTGGTCTTGACCCCTGTGTGGATTGTTTGGGAGCTATTGGAAGGGTGGTCTTCGTCTCGCTTTGATGGTGTCGGGGTTTCAAGAATGTGGTCATTTCCTTGCTCATGGAGGTCCTTAGCCTAGGTGCCACCTAACTCGGGTAGGCCAGGGGTTTCTAAGTTTTAGCCTTGACTCGAGCTAGTGCCTGGAAATGGTGGAGGGAGTCCAAAAGGTCTAAGTGTAGAGGGTTTGAGCCGCGTGGATTCAAGAGGCAAAGGTGGTGGCCAATCGGGGCATTTTGGATACACGAGGTCAACAACTCGAGGTGGCAGATGCAGGGGCTCATCTAGAATTTGGGGCCACCTTGCTCTGCCCATTCTGCAACAAGGGGGTTTGGTTCTTCATTGTGGCTTGGGGGCGTGTGCAGGTGTGTCAGGGTGGTCACGATTAACGACAAGGTTGTTGCATGGAGCATTGCTGAGACGTAATTCAATCAATTCTATATTGTCTGGAGAATTCAGAGCGGGTTACACAAGAGGAGCACGCCGAATTGATAGAAACTATGAACAAAATGCATTATTTCCAATGTCATACCCGAGAGCGTGTTGTGGTGGTCTGGCGTGGCTAGAATTTCTTATCGAAGAAGATCGAGAAACTGGAGGTCTAGATGGCCCATTTCGAGGAGCATGTCCATTGCTTCTTTTGTCCTTTGTCACCTCTCGGTACAACTCCGAACAACCCAACCTCTATCACCTCTTACGACTACATGGATATAGGTATTTTATATGTTTTGTCTGTTTACTAGGGCCTATGACCTTTGAAACTGTGGACTGTGTGTCTATTTTGTTTTTTGTTTCATTGTCATATGCTTTCGGTGATAGTCAACAAACCTGGTTGGGGTGAGACTACCTGCATTTTTCCTCTGATGTATTTCCTTTTGAAACTATGAATAGAAATTTGACTTACAAAAAAATACATTGAAATAACTAAAAAAATATTATAACTTTTGAAATGAAAAAAAAATAAATAAAAAGAAAAATAAATAAAAGTTTTTCTTTTAAACCATCACAAAATAGATGATAATGATATAAAAATATGCAATTAAAAGGAAAGCTATTATCTACTTACTTATTAAATAAATAAGTAATAAATAAATTAATATTTATTTAAATTTAATAACTATCCTACATCATAACCTTTTTGATTTTTTTTAAATAATATAATTTATATTATCATTAATGTGATAAATATTTAACTAAATTGTCCGCATGGGGTAGCTCAAGCGGCAAGGGCCATGGAAATGAGTCTCACGGACGGAGTCTGGTTCAAATCTTGGGCTACCGTTCCCGTAGGGGATACATAATGGACATAATCGGAGAGTCTACCTTAGCTTACAAAAGAAAATATTTAAAAATTAAAATTTTTTATTTATATAAATAATTCGATAAAAAAATTATAGATATATTATATTTTATATTTTACAATTTTCAAATTTTATTTAAATTTTTTGAATCTCAAATAAACACTAAAAGAAAGATTTTGTTTGTTTTTTAAAGGAAAAACAAAACTTTTATTAATATAATAAAATTACATTTGTAGATGCAAAAAGCATTACGGTTTTTGTGTAAACTTGAGAACAAAAATATAACAGTCTATGACAGGTCCACAAAAAACAAGTAGAGGACAAAAATCGGGCCTCTCAACATAGAGAAAAACAACCCACATATACAGTCATAATATAAACATATGTATCATTGTCATAAAAAAGAACAGACACATGAAATTTGTCTATAATAAAGGAAAGAGTGCATTGAAAAATAAAAAACTAGATCCCAACTGTAGAAACTGTAGCAATGATCATAGCCAAAAATGAAAGTCTGTTAGGTGATGAAAGGTGGATGATCATATTCTTGTGTCGTCCCGTATATGGTCTCTCGAATGTGTCAACTGCGCATAACTTGTTGAACACCCTCTTTAGATAAGAGGTCTACCTCAGAGTTCCTTTCCCTATATATGTGCCAAACATAGATAAAATTGAAATATTGTTTGATGGATTGAATTTCCTCAATGAGTGGGAGCAAAGTATGATTTTGACATATCTGCATTGCATTAATTACAAAAATATGATATCTCATATTAAAAATATTTCAATAAACATTTTTTTTTAATGTGCACAAACTACACAAAGATTAGATATTATTTTAAACATATTTGTAATATCACTAATATTGATAATGAATTAACCCATGAAAACCAAGTAATCTTTGTAATCGTATTCGCAACCTAGCATAATAATATAAAATAATTGAGTTTACTCTATCTTAATTTAGATCTTTGGATAATATTTTGAACATAATTATGTATATATTGTAAATAACATGCATAAGTACTTCTCATTGATATTTTTTCCTACATACCATGAAGTGGACTAATGGGAATTTTGAAGATTTGTAATTATTACTTTGAAGATTAATAAAAAACCTAAGGTTTATTAAGAAGTAGTTGATGGCTACATGTCCATCAAGGAGAAGTGAGGGAAGTTAAGGGGATAATTATTAATCCTAACTACTTATGTGTTTTAATATTTTCTTTCTCGTTTACCATGGCCCTTATTCCAAGTCTCACTTTCTTAATTTCCTCGATGGTTAGTTATAAGGCTTATTTTTCAATTTAATGGGAACAAGGGAGTGGGATGGGAGTGAGGAGTGAAAATAATCCATATTTTTCGGTAAAATCTAACCACCTCTTACTTTCATGCATCCACGCAAAGTTACAATAAGATTATTTTCCCTCTTGTCAGCGATGGAGAAAGGAGGCTACTTTAGGGGAGAAAATTTTCTTGGAGCTATGTGCTCTCTCTAGAGCTTGAAAATTACTCTCCATGAAAACTAATAAGAAGAACCTAGTGAATGATAGTAGAAAGAAAGAGGAAAACCATAATTAATGAGGAGGAGACTCCTCATTAACCCAACAACATATAGAAATATGTTCCCAACATCAATCCAAATTAGAGACAACTTTTCCTATCTACGGTCAATTGTGGTCAAATGTGAAATTTCAACTCTAGAGCCTAATCACATAGAGGTGCGTGCAGTTGATAGCTTTCAACCACCGAGACAAGCCTACGATTATAGCCAAAAAATTCCTTTGTCAATCTTGCGATTGGAAACCAAAACCCTAACACACGTGCAAGCTTCAGACCTTGCAATCTCAAACATGTACAAACCAATTTCCTCAACCCAGCCTCATACCTATGTGAACAAATTAATAAACAAGAGAAGAAGAAGAATATGCTTGGTGATGTCAAAATGAGATTGAGGTCACTTGTATTTATAGGCTTCACGACTTGTCCTTTTGTGCACATGTGGGATTTTATACAAAAATATACTTTCCCTTGTCCAAATTGAGTGCTTCAATATTCAATTGGTCCTCTCGAAAATAGGAATCTAGTCCCATGGTTGGAATTTTTCATTGAGCCACCAAATTAACTCCCCATCTAAACTAGGGAGAAATTCCAACTGCATCATGTAATAATCATATGTATCCTATCATCATATTAAGTCCCACCTTTGCTCAACTCTATCTGCTGAAACATTATCAAATCTGAAGAAGAATAATAATTAAGGATAATTAGCTACCACCCTCTTAGGACAATGAGGAAGGTCCTATGGGACACTCTCACCTCATGTCATGACATAGGGGAGCAAACATCTTCCACCCTATGTTGAGCAATAAGAGTCATAACATAGGGGAGCTAACATATTCCACCCTACATAATCTCATCCATCCTCTTGCTCCCTGATATTCCCAATAGTGACCCTCAAGAGTCATGTGGTAGAACACCTGCATCATAATTAGCTTGGGTAACACACCTCTAAGTACTCTCTCAACCCGTTGGCTAAACGGGGAGTGACATTCCCAACAAACCCAGCTTGTGGGTGTGATGCCAACTGGGGTATAATTTGCGTATACTAAGATAAGGGAGAAACATCTCCAACCATATGGGTAAAAGATATGGGTGGCACTCAATTGTCCACAGATCCCTCAACCCCAGGAGCCCTCCATCTCAATTCCTTACCCTGGGAGCTCAGAGAGGGGGGGGGAAGAGCCATCTTAGTGTTCTCAATTAGTGATGCCCCTTATCAAGAGGGGTCACATCCATCAGTCCAAGATGCTCTTTGAAGACCATAAACTTTCCTTTCAGCAAAGCCTTGGTGAGAATATCTACAATCTGCTCATCTGTTGATATGTGATGGAGTTTAATGACTCCTTCATGCACCATGTCTCAAATGAAATGGTATTATATCTCTATGTGCTTGGAATTGTCATGAAATACAAGATTTTATACCAGACAGATCCCACGCTTGTCACAATATATCATTGTAGTGTCTAGGAACTACTCAAATAACTCTCAAAAGAGCTTCCTCAACCAAACTACTTCGAAACTATTCATTCTGGCGACAATGTACTCTACCTCGATGGTACTCAGTGCTACAAACATCTATTTCCTGTTCATCCAATATATCATGTCATATCCAAGGCTAAAACAACATCCAAGTATACTCTTACTGTCGACAACGTTTCTTGCCCAGTCAACATTGGTATATCCATGAAGTCAAACATATTTAGAAAAATATCTTAGACCAAGGGTGATTGTCTAATGAAAATATCTCAAAATACATTTGGCAGCAATCCAATGTGAATGGAGAGGCTCGGTCATCAATTGACTCAACGTGTTCACTGCATAGCATATGTCTGAATCGGTGTTCATTGCATAGCATGTGTCTTAATCAAAGCCCCAACCAACTATCTACTCAGATGGATTCGCCAAATCAGGTCTTGTAGCTTCTTCACATAACTTCTTGAAATTCATTTCCATAGGTGTGGGCAAGGACTTGCATTATGTCATTCCAAATCTCTCTAACAGATTCACAACATATTTTCCTTGTGAAAGGACGATATCACTGGGCCTTTTCCACACCTCAAGGCCTAGAAAGTAGTGCATGAGTCCAAGGTCCTTCATCTCGAATTCAGAGGCTAACTCCCTCTTACACTTGAACATCAGGGGCTCACTACCTGTCAAGAATATATCATCAACATACAAAACAAAAATCAACGATATACCTTTGACTTCCTTGAAGTAGAGGTTGGGATCGACATTGCTTCTTACGAATCCTATCTTCACCAAAAACTATCTATGTGTGCATGCCATGCTCTGGGGGCTTGCTTCAAACCATACAATGCCTTCTTTAACTTGCAAACATGTGTCTTTTGATCCTCTACTTAAAATTTTTGTGGATTCTCATCATACACTTCTTCTTATAACATGCCATGGAGGAATGTTGTCTTTCGATCCATCTAATGAAGGGTCCATCCTTGACTTGTGGCAAGAGTAACTATTGAATGAATGGTTGTATATAAAGCCATAGGTGAAAATATATCATCAGAATCTTCTCCGGCTTTATGGGAGAGTCCTCTAGCCATGAACCTTGCCTTATGTTTCTCAATTCTTCCATCGACTCCATGTTTGATATTGAATAGCCATTTTTAAGTCACCACATATTTCCCCTTCGGTTTCGGTGCAACATCCCATACGTCATTCTTCATAATTGATTCATGTTATTTGACCATAACATCCTTGCAAAATTTTTCTTTCGTGACTTCTTCAATGGTGGGAGGTTCAACTTGAATCATAATGCTCATAGCTACAACATATCCCTGGTACTTGCATGGTTATTGCTTTCACTAAATGATCTTTGAAAGGGAACACATCTCTCATCATCCTGTAATGTTTCAGAAAGCCAAAGTGGCCTCTTCCTAGCAAGAGGATCACATGGAGGAGGATCTAAAGGGTCCACAAGCTCCATGGGATCATCAACAATGTCTCTCTTGGATTGAAGTCACCACATATTTCCCCTTCGGTTTCAGTGCAACATCCCATACATCATTCTTCATAATTGATTCATATTATTTGACCATAACATCCTTCTAAACTTGTTCTTTCATGAATTCTTCAATGGTGGGAGGTTCAACTTGAATCATAATGCTCATAGTTGTAACATATCCCTAGTACTCGCATGGCTTATTGCTTTCACTAAATGATTTTCGAAAGAGAACACATCTCTCGTCATCATGTAATGTTTCAGAAAGCCAAAGTGGCCTCTTCCTAGCAAGAGGATCACATGGATAAGGATCTAAAGGGTCCACGGGCTCCATGGGATCATCAACAATGTCTCTCTTGGATTCAGGCATGGAAGGACCATCTAAAATATCCATATCATCATTCTTCTTCTCAAGAGGAGGAGGTGGAGGAAGGTCCCTTGCTTGCAAGGGCAACATCTTCATCGAACATTACATCCCTACTAATTTAAACCTTACTTTGACCAGGAATATATATTCTAAATGATTTAGAATTTTCACAATATCCAACAAATGTACCTTTTCTTCCATGAATTCCAGCTTGTTTCTTTTGTCTTTTGATACATGGAAATATATAGGGCATCCAAAGATATGGAGATGACCAACATCAGGCTTGACACCTTTGAACACTTCTTCGAGGGTCTTGTTGTCTAATGCTTGATGAGATACTCTAATTTGAACATATACGACAACGCTTTTTGCTTCTCCCCAAAGAAACTTCGACAACTTTTGATCATGGAGCATGGCACAAGTGGCTTCTATAATAGACCTGTTCTTTCTTTTAGCTAGTCCATTTTGTCCAGGATTATAGGGCACAATCGTCTTTTTCTTGAGACCTTCCTTCTTGAAAAAATCAATGAATTCATTCAAAATGTACTCTCCACCATTGTTAGACCTAAAGATCTTAATTTTCTTCCCTGTTTGATTTTTGGCCAAAGCTTTGAACTCCTTGAACATTTCAAATGATTTATCCTTGTGCTTCAAATAATATATCCACGTCTTTCTTGAGAAGTCATTAATGAAGGTGATGTAGTAGAGATGGCCACTAATAGAGTGTATGGGAATTAGACCACATATACTAGAATGAATGAGATGGAGGATGTCATACGTCTTGTTCCCGCTAGAGGGGAATGGTACCCTTTTCTTGTTTCCACTAGCACAATCTATACATACTCGAGCATGCTGGGCTTGAAGATCGAGAATACCAGAGACAAATTTATTTAATTTTGGGAGAGCATCATAATGTAGAAGAGATAATCTTTAGTGCCATAACTCGCTTAGATGATTAGTATCATGGACCAATGCTAGAAGAGGTCTACTAGTGACTCTATAGAGTCCTTCAAATCTCAATCCTAATGTAAATTCATCTCTCATAAGTGATCCAACAGGCCAAGTAAGAACCCTTCCCTTGATGAAGGCAACCCTCATCCCTTTATCTTCCAAAGAAGACATTGATACCAAATTCTTCTTCAATCTTGGCACATACATCACATCATGGAAGAAAATAGATTCCCTAGAATTCAAATTAAATTTGACATACCCAAGGCATTTAACGGGATGAGTGGATTTTCTCCAAGAATAATTTTCAAATTTGACTCCCTCTCTACCAAATTAAATATAACTTCCTTATACTCAGAGAAATGATGAGTGGCCCCACTATCAACCAACCAACTAGAGCTTGGGCACCTCAAGGATCCTGCCCCTAACATGTAGTCCTCTTGACTACAACTCGATGTCTCCACACCTCTTCTTTAAAGGCGCATGAGCACTCATGGCACAATCGTCATCAGTCTCGACCTATTTCTCCACCTTAGCTAGAGCTGCCTTTGAGTCGGAAGCCTCTCCCTTGCTTTTATTCCTCTTTCATTGGTGTCCCACAGATGTTAGAGCCGCATCCTCCTCCTCCTCTTTCTTAACTCAAAATCCCTTACCACTACTCGTTGCCTTGGTTAACCTCCTGATCTCTGTCGAAGAGATGTCCACATATCCTGCCAACTGGGGAGAGTCGCTCTGCCCAAGATGCTTTGGAAAAATGTCTCCCAATCCTTGGAGACCGCATTCAGAGCAATCCTGACCATAAAATCTGGATCCGGTGTAGACCCCACGGAAGTAAGTTGGTCCCGAATTTCTTGCTACCTAAGGAGGAAGGGATTTATCTCTTCTCCCTTTTGCATCTGATATGACCACAGTTGATTCTCCAATAGCATCTTCCGCTGCATGGAAGAGCCCTGGTATAAGGTTGTCAAAGTGTCCAACATCTCCTTTGGTATGTTCTTCTCAGCAATATGTGGTATGACATGATCTTTGACCCCATCAAGGATCATGCAATTTTCCCTCACCTGGGTATCCTCATACTTCTCTTTCTCAGCTGGGATAACCACTACTTTCAAGGAATATTCCTTAACACGATGTTTGTCCAGGACTACCATGATCCTGGCCCTCCAAATGAAAAAATTGGAAGCTCCGTCTAATCTGTCCTGATCGCTCAGTCCATTGACTTCCATCTCTTCTCTTCTCTGCTAGACTCCCTCCGAGTCTTGATTTCCCTTCTGGAAATCTCCCCACCAACTGTCGAATTGCTCCTCTCCAATCCTCCTTTGCGATTACAACTCGGATCTGGATTCCTTGGATAGAAATCCATCGAGGTAGTGATTCCATCTACCTTGGTTTTGTTTCCTTAGACATTGTTATGCTTCAACAGAAACAACGTCCCACTAGCTCCTCAAATCACAATCTACCCACAGTTCCCCAAGCCCCGACAACTGAAGAAAGTGAGCCTTTCAGGCTCTGCGCAATCTTGAAAAAGGCTGAATCTGCCCCTCCGGCCAACTCCATCAATACTACCTGGCTGAGCAGGATGGCGTGGCTCTTTGTGATCCTCTTTTGCCTCTGTGCTGGCCCTTCACTTAGATTGAAATGACGACACAGGATCAGTGTCACTTTTTCTCTAGTTGCTTTTGCTCTGGAATAATGTCGTCTCTCAAGACAACTCCTATTACTGCAAATTTCTGATTTCTGCTGGTGCCTTTAGTCCTCCTGTGTTCTGATACCATGTGGAAATTTATAAGTTTGACAAATTAAAAATCGCTACTGCATTATCTAGTTTATTATCTCCTACTTGTTCTTTCCATTAACAAGTTATTTATAAATATACATATTTAAATAAACACAAATGCAACCTTCACACATATATAGATCAATAACTTAGACAATCACATAATGAATATCGTTATATTTGGACATCATCCCCGGAAAAACCCAATGTGGGAAAACCAATGCAACAAATATGAAGGTTTTATTATTATTCAAATTTCTGAATACAACTAGGGTGCCAAAAATGGCTCACCCTTCAGATATTTTCCTTGGCATAAGTACCTCTCCTCGGAGACAGATATTTCCGCTGATCAACAACCAGATGATTGATCCCACAAAAACTTCGACAGTTCCTTAGATGGACAACAAAAGTTGCTCCAAGCTTCTCTCTGGAACTACATCACCCTCCAGGGACTACATCACCCTCTAATGCTCTGCGTTTGCCTCTCAACTCCCAGTCTACCCCACGAAAGTTCATCAGTGCTGCCTCTTCAGCCCTCTATGCTGCATGCATCAACCTCTGCTACCTATGCGTCAGCTTCATGGCCCTTTGCGTCAGCCTTTTGGCCCTCTTCATCACTTGCGTTGGCCTCCTCAGCCTCCACGTTAGTCCTAACTACCTCCGCGTCAACCTTCCTTGGATCTGCGCTATCTTTCCGACACTCTCTTTTCCTCTCTGCTATGTATTCTTGGCCTTTTGCCAAACAACCCCTCATTGCAACATATCACTAACTCGATTTCTCAGCAAACCCTACCCCAAAAAATCAAATTAAATAATCAACTTGGTGTGTCTCCAACTGACCCTCAAGCCTCTTCTTACACTTTTCCTGTTGACGATTCAACGACCGAGATTAAGTCCCTAATCAATGGCTAAGATTAGATCTGGTTTGATCCTCGTTATTTAGAACTTTCTCACCCATATTATATTAATACACATTAATATTTTAATTTTCCTAAGTTTAGACTTAGGAACCCCATTAAAAATATTAATTATTTTAATATCTCTCCATCCATGTGGAATTTCCCCAAACGATTTCCGGGTCTTGGAGATCTCATGTGCCTTAACCTCTCCACCAATTTTCATGGCTAGAGCACATTCGATGATACTAGAAATCAACGATTTTCGGCTACAACCATAATCTAGTAGGCTCTTCCATGCGATTGGAAGGTATCAACCACAGACATGCTTCTTCCTCTATGTACTTGAGCTCTAGCGTTGGATTTTGACATTTGACTACAGTGAACCACATTTAACCATAGCCAAGAAGCGTTGTATCTAATCTATATTGATGTTGGGAACATATTATTTATGAATGTTCTTGGGTTAATTTTGCTAGATGATTTTCGTATTAGGATCATTCTACTCTCTACCGAACATTTTATGACAATCTAATAAGAAGAAGAATTTCAAAGCATTTTCCCCTTAGTGGGTTTTTCCCTGGTCTTTGACCAATTCTAGTGTCTCTTGTTGATGTGTTGATTGTCTCCTTTGTCATTGCATTTACTATTATATCTTCAATTCTTGTTGATGATTGGAAATATTAATTGTTATTGAAAATATTGCTAATTGAAGAACTGAATTGGGCTAAAAGTAATTGAAACAACATAGAGAAGGTTGAAATTAAACATGGTACTAGAGCTAAGGTGAAGGACAAGTCCAAAAGGAGACAAGCATTGAAGCAATCATCTTTGGAAATTTAAAGGAGCATATATAATCAATTCAAGATGTCTTCCTCTTTCTTCAAGGAACATGAGAAGTTGGGTGACTCATCTAACTTTGATGCATGCAAGATCAGGTTAGAGATCATAGCCGATAACAATGATGTTTTGAAATACATTCTAGGAAAAGTACTCGAGCCTTTAGAGAATGCTTCCATTGCTGCCAAGAACAATCACAAGAAATGTGAGTTAAAAGAAACCAAATTATAGTTGATGGTTTACAAGATAGATTACTTGCATATGTTGGAAATTTGAGGAAGTCTAAGGACATGTATGATAAGATAGCTGACATGTATGAAGTCAACAATTTGAATGAAATCATGTCCTTGAAAGATCAACTCAAAGACATGAAGATGAAAAAAGGAGAATCTGTGCAATCCTACATTATAAGGATATCTCATCTTAGAGATCAATTGCAAAGAGTTGGGGATACAATTACTTATATGGAATTGGTGATTGTAACTCTTAGAGGTATTCCTCCCATTTGGGAAACCTTCATTACTACTATAAGCAACAAAAATGCCTTCCTTTCATTTGATGAGATTTTTGGAAAGCTCACTCAGGAAGAATCAAGGACTATGTCAAGAGGAACGATTCAAAAGCATGAAGAGGGAGAGCTCGCTGCATTCATCACAAAAAAAGAAGAAGAAAGGAAAACGAGGTCCATAAAATTCAAGAAAGCCTCCTCCTTGAAATACAAAGATAAGGAACGATAGAGAATCATATCGCGTTGAATGTTACAATTGTTATAGGAAAGGTCATTATACTCGTGATTGCCCCAAGAATAACAATGGTCCACGCTACAACACTAGAAGCAACAACAAAGGGTTTGATGATAGAAGAAGAAGAGATGACTGAAGGAATGATCACAATAGGAGAGATGAAAAAAGAAGAAGATATGCTCCAAGTGATCACGAAGAAGATCCTCGTCCTCAAAATAAGTCAAGATACTCTAGGTATGAAAGTAATGTTGGCAATCAATCTGAATATATTGTTACTTATGCTCTCACTAGTTCTTCTCCTCTAGATTCGTGGGATAGTTGGTGGTTGATAGTGGGGCCAATCATTATTTCTCTGGATATAAGGAAGTTCTCTCCAATTTGGTAGAGAGGGAGTGAAATCTAAAAATTATCATTGGAGACAACTCCACTCATCCCGTTAAAGGCTTTGGGTCCGTCAAATTTCATTTGGATTCCCGTGAATATGTTTTTCTCCATGATGTGATGTATTTGCCAGGATTAAAGAAGAATTTAGTATAAATATCTGCTTTGGAATAAAAAGGGATGAGGGTTGCCTTTATCAAGGGAAAGGTTCTTACTTGGCTTGTTGGATCACCTATGAGAGATGCATTCACATTGGGATTGAGATTTGAAGGACTCTACAAAGTTACTAGAAGACCTCCTCTAGCATTGGTCCATGATACTAATCATCTAAGCGAGTTATGGCACCAAAGATTGGCCCATTTACATTATGATGATATTTCAAAATTAAATAAATTGGTCTATGTTATTCCCAATGTTCAAGCCCAACATGATGGAGTATGCCTTGGTTGTGCCAGTGGAAAGAAGACAAGGGGACCATTCCCCTCCAATGAGAACAAGACAAATTACATCCTTCATCTCATTCATTCTGACATATGTGTTATGATGCACATACATTCTATTGGTGGCCATCTCTATTACATCACCTTTGTTGATGAATTCTTAAGAAAGACATGGATATATTATTTGAATCACAAGGATGAAGCCTTCGAAATGTTCAAGGAGGTGCCATGCTCCATGATCAAAATTTGTCGAAGTTCCTTTGGGGAGAAGCAACAAATGTTGTTGTATATGTTCAAAACAAGGTACCTTGTCAAGCATTGGACAACAAGACCCCCGAAGAAGTGTTCACAAGTGTCAACCCCAATGTTAGCCATATTTGTATCTTTGGCTGCCCCATATTTTTTCATGTGCCAAAGCACAAATTAAAGAAACAATTTGGAAGCCACGAGAATAAAAGGTACGTTTGTTGGATATTGTGAAAATTCTAAAAGCTTTGAAATTAGTAAGGATGTAGATTTTTATGAAGATTCTTCCCTTGGGAAAGAAAGGGACCGTCCTCCCCCTCTTCCTCCTAAGAATAAGAATGATGATATGGATATTTTAGATAGTCCTTCCGTGCCTGAATCCGAGACATACATTGTTGATGATCACATGGAGCCCATGGATCCCTTATATCCTCCTCCATGTGATCCTCCTACTAGGAGGAGGCCACTTTGGGTTCGTGACACATTACAGGATGATGAGAGATGCATTCCCATTTGAAGATCATTTAGAGAAAGAAAGAAGACATGCATGTCTGAGGGATATGTTGCACCCATGAGCACTATGATTCTAGCCGAACCTCCTACCTTTAAAGAAGTCATGGAAGAAAAAGTTTGGAAAGATGTTATGGACAAAGAAAATAAATCAATTATGAAGAATGACGTATGGGATGTTGTTCTAAGACTGAAGGGGAAATCCATGGTGACTTCAAAATGGTTATTCAAGGTCAAACATGGAGTCGATGGAAACATTGAGAAATACAAGTCATAGTTCGTGGCATGAGGATTCTCCAAAAAAGAGGAAGAAGATTATGATGATATATTTTCACCTCTGGCTCAAGATACAAAAATTCGCTTGATAGTTTCTCTTGCCTCGAGTCAAGGATGGACCCTTCATCAGATGGACGTGAATAAAACATTCCTCCATGGCATGTTACAAGAATAAGTGTACTTCAAACAACCACATGGATTTGAAGTAGAGAATCAAAAGACACATGTTTGTAGGTTGAAGAAGGCATTGTATGGTTTGAAGAAAGCCCCGAGAGCATGGTACGCCCACATTTCACTATGATTCACAGGAAGCAACGTTGGTCCCAACCTCTACTTCAAGGTAGTCCAAGGAATTCCATTGATATTGGTTTTATATGTTGACGATATATTCTTAACAGGTAGTGAGCCCTTGATGATCGAATGTAAGAGGGAGTTAGCCTCTTCATTTGAGACGAAGGACCTTGGACTCATGCACTAGTTTCTAGGTCTTGAATTGTTGAAAAGTGTCGAAGATATTTTCCTTTCACAAGGGAAATATGTCGTGAAGTTGTTAGTGAAATTTGGAATGAAAAAATGCAAGTTTTAGCCCACACCGATAGAAATGAATTTCAAGAAGTTAAGTGGAGAAGTTGTAGGATCCGATTTGGCGAATCCATATGAGTATATATAGTTTATTGGGGTTCTGAAGTTCTTAGTGAACACCCATTTGGACATATTCTATGCAGTGAACAAATTGAGTCAATTCATGACCGAACCTCTCCATGCACATTGGATTGCTGCCAAACACATTTTGAGATTTTTGCATGGGACACTCACCCTTAGTCTAAGATATTTTGCTAGAGATGTTCAACTTCATGGATGTACCGATGTTGACTGCGTAGGAAACGTTGTAAACATGAAGAGTACATCAGGATGTTGTTTTAGCCTTGAATCTTCCATGATATCTTGGATGATTAGGAAGTAGAAGTATGTACCATTAAGTATTGCCGAGGCATAATAAATTGTTGCTAGCATGGATAACTGCGAAGCAATTTGGTTGAGGAAGCTCTTTAGAGAGATATTTGAGCAGGTTGTAGACATTACAGTGATATGTTGCGACAACAAGAGTGGGATCTGCTTGGAAGAAAATCTCATATTTCATGACAATTCCAAGCTCATAGAGATTTTATATCATTACATCCAAGACATGGCGCATAGAGTAGTCGTTATACTCCCTCATATATCGACAGATAAGAAAATTGTGGATATTCTCACCAAGGCTTTACTGAAAGGGAAGTTCTTGGTCTTCATATAACATCATGAACTAATTGATGTGACCCATCCTAATAAGAGGAATCACTGATCTAGAACACTCAAGCGACTCTTCCCCCCTTGTTTGAGCTTCAGTGGTGAGGAATTGAGATGGAGGGCTCCTGGGGTTGAGGGATATCTGGACAATAGGGTCATAGATGTTGCTACCCTATCTATTACCCATAGGGTTGGAGATGTTTCTCCCCTATCTTGGTATTTTTAGAGTATACCCCAGTTGGCATCATACCCACAAGCTTGTTGGGAATATTTCTCCCTATCTGGCCATCGAGTTGAGAGAGTGCTTGGAGGTGTACAACTCAAGTTGATTATGATGCATGTGTTCTACCACATGAATCTTGAGGGTCATTGTTGTGAATATCAATTGGAAATAGGATGGGTTGAGATTTTCTCCCCTATAAATCCTACTGCTTGATATGGGGTAGAAGATATTTTTCTCCCCCATGAGATTATGGGTTGAGACGTGCTCCCCGATGTTGTTTCAAGTTTATATGTGCTCCCTGATACTATTTTGGATTAAGATGTGCTCTTCTATGTTATAAAGGGTGATAGCTAATGATCCATGATTCTTCTTCTTCTTTAGATCCAAGAATGTTTCAATAGATAGAGTTGAGCAGAGATGGGACATGATGTGACGACAAGATACACATAATAATTAAATGATGCAGTTGGAATTTCTTCCTAGTTGAGAGGGATTGTTAATTTGGCAGCTCAGTGACAAATTCCAACCATGGGAATGTATTCCTCTTTTCGAGAGGACCAATTTTGACAATTGAAGTGCTCAATTTGGACAAGGGAAATTATGCTTTTGAATTGAAGCCCACAATGCCACATTTGATTAGGTCGGCCCTAACAAGAAAATGGACACCCTTGGAAGCCTATAAATACAAGTGACCTCAAGCTTATTTGGACATCATCAAGCATCATATTCTTATCTTCTTCATTGATTGGTTCACATAGGTCTAAGGATGGGTGGAGGAGAGTGGTTCATGTAGGTCCAAGATTATAGCGTTTGAAGCTTGCACGTGTTTTAGGCTTTTGGTTTCTGACCGCAGGATGCACGTAGGAAATTTTCAGTTACAACCACATGCTAGCATGCTTGTTTATGCCATTGGAAGGTCTCAATTGCACACATACTTCTTCCTCCGTGTGGTTGAGATCTAGGGTTGGATTTGACATTTGACCGCAGTATGCCGCAGTTGACCACAAATAAGAAAAGTTGTCTCTAATCTATATTGATGTTGGGAAAATATTTCTAAATGTTGTTGGGTTAATTTTGCTAGATGATTTTTGTATTGGGCTCATTATACTCACCGTTGAACATTTTATGAAAATCTAATAAGAAGAAGAATTTCAAGGGTTTTTTCCATGGTGGGTTTTTCCCTGGCCTTTGACCAAATTTGGTGTCTCTTGTTGATTATCAGCGTTTTCATTGCATTTATTTTTCTATCTTCAATTACTTTTGATGATTGGAAATATTAATTGTTATTAAAAATATTGTTAATTGAATAACTGAATTGGACAAAAAGTAATTGAAACAACATGGTGCAATTTGAAATTTAACAGATTTCAACTAACTGGTCCAGACATCACTAATACCAAACCAGATTGATCTCTATCCAAGATTTCAAGGGCTCTAGGAACTAGTAACTCAACCCACAGCCTCCACGGAACACAAGTTGTTTAAAGGCTCTAGAGCATTTGTGCCAACTCGCAGGCTCTAGGAACTAGTAACTCAAACCCATAACCTCTAGGGAACCCAATCTATTTTAGGGCTCCACGGTGTTTGTTCCAACCCACAGTGATAGGAAATCTGATCAGAAAACCAAATGGAGAAACCAGTACACCATGGCTATCTAGTAAATGGCAAGGCAAGGCTGAAACCAATGTCAATCTAGGAAAATATCCATGCCAATGACAACACATAACCAAGAAATCACATGCATATACCATGCATCCAAAAACCAGCAAGGAGATCACACATGCAACCTGTTACCTATACAGTAAGATTTCTATAGTTGTTGATCCAACTATCCCCTTGTGCTTACTTTATTTCCTTTGCTTTCTTTCTCCAATCCAAGTGAATGCTAGAATGCTTCAAGAATGGTCTAAGTGTGCAAGAGTATAAGAGAATGAGAGCGTGGAAGGAGAAAACCAAAATTGAGCTGACAAAAGTTGTGAATTGTTTCTCTGATACTTTTTTATCATTGATGTCTCATTTTTCTTCATTTTCCCTCTAATTTCCCTTGCATGCAAATTTGTGTATCTTCACCTTCCTTCTCTCCAATTTTCCTTTATTTTCATAATTAAATGCCAATTATTGCATCTTTTCCTTTTCCATAGCCATTATTAATCCACAAGTGATGCCCACTTTTAATGTGTTCCCACCATTCAGCTTGGAATACGTGTCCCATGACCTTGGTCTTATTTCGTTTATAAGGAAAATCAGCAGGGGTTGTTACAACACCTTAATGTCAAAGTCTAAGGAAAAAAATATCATAGATACATTTTTCTCCAAGAATATGGTGTTCTATCCCATTATGACATTGATGGGAGTAAAATCTAAGTTATGCTAAAGGAACTTTCATGCACTACAAGACAAATAAAGTCTAGTGTGCCTAAGGGGTTTACTATATCCATCCTTTGGAAGTGAAGATATAAACCAGGGTATTGATGGGCCTTTGGGGAAACTCATTTTGCGTTCCAATCATGTTGATCAAAGATATACTTTTCTAAAGGCTAAACCAAATGCACTTGTTTCTTTCTCTCTTGGAAACATCTGGAGCAACCATTGAGAATATGTGTGGAGGTCGTTTGTCGAGATTGAGATCAACTAGATTCAGAAAAGAAAAAACTTGAGGTTTTAGGATGACAATAAGATTCTAACACATGTTTTTCTTGTTTTATGGAGGATATGCTAGCTACATATAGATACCTAAGGTGACCAAAATGTGAATTAGCTATCTAATTAACCTTTTGTATCATCGTCACTACTGATAATGTCATTGAAAGAATAAATGTAGAAAGTCAAACTCTCTAAGAATGATAGCCTAAGAAATTAAACTCTTAGCAAAGGAATGTGCTTGGACAATATCAAAACAAGAATTGTTTCTATCCCACTATAGTTATGGTATCCAAGTGTTAAAACCATATAATAGAGTAGGTATGAGAAACAAGTGAAAGAGGCAAATCTTCATGTGAATCCATTGAAACTAAAGTTAGAAGAATGAGTCCTCAAGGGTGGTGACAACCACATAACCCTTGCATAGTCTAGACTCTAGTGTTGGTGTCAAAGTGAGTGTGGTATGAAAACAATACCCCTAAATATATGCATGATATAACCATATCAATCCTCTCACCTTCATTGGGAAGAATCACTTGGTTTGCATCTTATTGAAGATGTTGAAAGCCATAGTTTTTTTCAAATTAAATCATGACTATCGAAATAATATTAAAATATATTTAGTTCTCAATGGAGATCCCTTAGGGAGACAACAACATAATGATAATTATAAATAGAATAATGGCAATAGAAACTGCAATGAGAAATTAAGAATCAATGGAACCTAGGATCCTTGGTATGATATCTTCTAACTCATTATTATAAAGAAGAAACCCTATTTAACTCCTATAGTATTGTTGTCACCTATCATACCATCTTGCATTTGGGTCGATGGTCCTATCTTTCATCCGTGGTACAAAGGAAGGCTAGTGCAATCTTGGTTGACTAACAAAAGGAGAGTCGAAATTCAGAGGTCAAAACCAATAGAGAGAGCCGAAATTCAGAGGCCGAAGCTAATAGAGAGAGTCGAAATACCGAGGCTAAAGCCAAAAGGGAGAGACAAAATTCGGAGTTCGAAATCAAAGGGAGAACCAAAATTTTGGGAGCTGAAATTTAGAAGGGAGTCGAAAAGGGAAGAGCCGAAATTCAAAGGCCGAAATCAAAAGGGAAAGGTCAACCATCAGGAAGCCTATTTCAGAGAAGGCTCAACACTTTGGGACCTAATACAAGAAGGACCGACATGAAAGGAATATCAGGACTTCGAGATATTCGAGGTCAGAACTAAGGGACCTCGATAATATATTCAAAGGTGTACCCAAAATGGAATATCAGAGGAGGCAACGAGAAGGAAGGTATATCGAGGTTCGATATCGGAAAGGTGGACCTCGGAGAAGAGTGATATCAGAACCTTGGGGTTTCGACTTCGAGATATCGGAGGTCGGAACTAAGGGACCTCGATAATATATTCAAAGGTGTACGCAAAATGGAATATCAGAGCAGGCAACGAGAAGGAAGGTATATCGAGGTTCGATATCGGAAAGGTGGACCTCGGAGAAGAGTGATATCAGAACCTTGGGGTTTCGTAATTCCTTTAAAAATTGAAATTATTTGAAGAGCTTGAACCTAGATATTACCCTCTCCGGCTCTCTCACTTCTCTCTCACTTCTTCCAACACCCTCAGCGTCTGCACCCATTTCTGCGCATTCTTCTAACACATATCCTCTTGTTCCTTCGCCTTCCTCACCCTCCTCCATTCTTCTCCCACCCTCCCTACCCCGCGTTTCTCCTTCCCATCTCTGGTCCCTTTCATTCAATGAGTTTCCACCCTCCCCACCCCACGTTTCTTCTCGTTCCCATCTCTGGTCCCGTTCATTCAAAGATCTCTTCGCTCCATCTTCCAAAGCAAAGAGCCAATCTGGATCTGCACCATCTTCCAAAATGAAGAGCCAATTTGGATCTGCAAGTTTAATTTTCAATTCGGTCCCCAACTTTAAAAATAGTTTTAACAAATTAACAATATTAAGAATATTAATAATAATACTAGCTATAGCAATAATAATATATATAGTAATAACATACGTTACAATGGTTCTATAAATAATATTAGGATATATAATAGACATTCATTGAATTCTATTAATTATAGGAATAAGAATATTAATTACGATAAAGAACTGACTTACAACAATAAATATACTAATTTCATTAATACGCCTAATAATAATAAGAATTATAATAATAATAATAATACTAAAAGTAATTTCAGTTACTTGCTTAATAACGAAAACATTAACAATAATAAGTCTCTATCAGGGTTTAAGAATGTGATCAATCTTTCCAGTAGGACCTTTGATTCCTCTGTCTTTAGTCTCCTCAATAAAGGTCTCAATTTTGCCCCTGCCCCTAGCAAAATTCCTACCGATGAAATTATTTGTAACATTGAGCATGGGATTAAAGACCTTCCTGACACCGTCAAGGAGATTATTAGACAAGATTCTGTTGTTTTTCTTACGAAGGCCAAGCCCCCTAAGAAAAACCTGAGCAAGATCGAGTTTCTGGCCCTCAAGTCCCTCAGAGACAACCCTGACATTGTTGTCCTTAGAGCGGACAAGGTGGGGTTGTTTTCATTCTTGATAAGTCTGATTATATCCACAAAATGGTGGACCACCTTTCTAATAGTGGGTGTTACATCAAACTCAAGAAGAACCCCATTAAGTCCATCTCCAAAGAGATTGCATCTGCTATTAAAGCTAACTCATCTCTTCTCCCTCTTTCCCAGAAACTCATTGAAAGAAATCCCCTTACCCCCAGAATCTATGGCCTGCCGAAGATTCATAAACCTAGAGCCCCCTTAAGACCTATTGTCAACACAATAGGTCGGCCCACCTATCTTCTTGCAAAGTTCCTTGCTCAAAAGCTCAAACCTCTCATGGGTCGCATTAATTCTTTCATAAAAGCGGCCTCCTTTGTTCAAGAGTGGAAGGATACCAAGTTAGAACTTGGAGATTTGTTGGTAAATTTTGACGTCGTATCCTTATACACCAAAATCCCCATCCAAGAGGCCATTGATATCATCAGTCACATCACTGATAAAGAGACTGCCAATTTAGTTGGCCTCTACCTCACCTCAACTTTCTTTAGTTTCCAAGGTGAGTTATATGAGAAAACTTGCGGTGTTGCGATGGGCTCCCCTCTCTCCCCTATCGCAGTGAACTTGTTTATGGAAGATTTTGAGACCAAGGCCTTAGCCTCCGCTCAGTTTCACCCTAAAAATTGGAAGAGATTCGTTGATGACACCTGTGTCATCTGGCCTCATGGTTGTGAGAAACTTGGTTTGTTTCTTAACCACCTCAATTCTCAATCAGAATCCATCAAGATCACTATGGAAATTGAAGAGAATGGTCACCTTCCCTTTCTCGACATTCTCCTTTCTAGGAGAGATGATGGTTCCATTTGTCACCAAGTTTTTCGGAAAAAGACCCACACAGAGTAGTATCTCCATGCCGGTTCTCATCACTTTCATGATAAAAAATTTGGGGTTCTCAACACTCTTGCTACCCGTGCTCTTAGAATCTTAGATGATAGCCACCTTGATCAGGAGAGGTCTCATCTCCTTCAAGTTTTTAAAAATGATGGATATAGCAGACCCGAGGGCCTCAAGGCCTTTCTCAAAGTTAGTAAAGTGCGTAAAGTTAAACCCGCCAGAACTGATCCTATCTCAAAGGTTCATCTCTCGTATATCCAAGGAACCACTGACAAGATCGCCCATATTCTTAAGAAGATGAATGCCTATTCTTTTTTCACATGTCTATAAACCATTAAAAACTCCATTAAATCCATTAAGGATCCTATTGACCCTAAAGACTCGAAAGGAGTTTACTTTATTCCCTGCTCCTGTGGCACCCCCTACATTGGAGAAACAGGGAAGTTCATTAAGCTGAGAATTGGTGAGCATGCTATTGACATTAGGCACAGTCGTTCCCACACGTTTTCCCTTGCTGAGCATGCAAAGAAATAAAAGCACCATTTATGCATTGAAGAATCCCAAGTCATTGCTAGGATTGATCATTTCCACCACAGGAAACTCAGAGAAGCAATCGAAATTGAGAGGCATGCCAAAAACCTTAATAGGGATGATGGCTGGAAATTAAGTAAAAGTTGGATTTCGACTCAACCCTCTTGACTTTTTCTCCCTCCCCTCTCCTTTCTCCTCTTCGTTCTTTCGTCCCTTTCACCCTCCCCTTCTTCCCCCCCTTTTTATGGATTAACCTCGACTTGGTTAGCTTTGCTAAGCCTATTTCTATCTCACTTTCCTTTAAATTCATCTTTGGTTAATGGGTTTTCCTCTAATATTTTTAATATTAATTTATAATAATATTAAAATATTTTTTTAATCTATATTGTGCCTTTAACCTAATTTATCCATCCCTAACAAATCACATCTCATGAATTTATTAATAATATTGCTATTACTAGATAATTAAATTATGATATCAAAACTAAAACAATTATTATTATTATTTTATTTATTTTTATCTGTTCACTAACAAATCACATCTCATGAATTTATTATTTATTAATAATATTGGTATTATTAGATAATCAAATTATGATATCAAAATTAAAACGATTATTATTATTATTATTTTGATACATAACGACTAGTACCATTAGATTAGTCAAATCCTAACAAGCAATAAAAATTAAATTTTCTAGATA
>APFE031472051.1:33998-50215 GCA_000404065.3 Pinus taeda
AATAATTAAATATTTAACTACCATATAACAACTAGTTTCTAAATAAATTATTAAACAATTTAACTAATCAACTAATTAATGACTACAACTAATTGACAACGGCTAACGAGGTAGATAATGTCAGCATGACATGGCGATACAAGGGCACATGGCTTTCAGTTTTAGCATTTTTAGGTGGCTTAGTGAGGCAAATATGTATGACACGTCTCACCACTTGGGAGGCACCACGTGGAGATGATGAGCTCATCATGATGTCATCTTGGAGGTCAATATTTCATAAGATGTAGATTTCTGAACTCCTGTGCAAATGAAATTTTGAAAAAATTACGATGAAAGGAGGTTTTTGATGTCGAGTGGCATTTGGTCATGAGGACCTAAAGAACCAAGGCCGTTGAGCTACGCTGACCACCAAGTGTTCTGAACCATATCAGGGATGTGAATATCAGGACTCCTGTGCAATTTATTTTTGAAAAGATTCCAATGAAAGGGGCTATGATGTTGAATGGTGTTTGGTCATGAAGACCCAAAGGACTAAGGGCGTAGAGTGCGCTGAGCACCTAAGTGCTATAGAAAATATGAGAGCAAAGATGCATTGTAACTTTGTTTTAATTCCAATTGGGAGAAATTCCGATGAAAGGAGCTCCGATGTGGATTGTCCCACGGTCGTAAGGACCCACTAAGGGCAGAGTGTGATTACAAAGGGAAATAGGCCCCCGACAGGAGCCCAAAGGATTTAGCACCCAAGTGTCAAGCCACTGGTCACGGTACCCGATTATATGACAAAATTGTGATAATAGGGATAAGAGGAAAGGGGCTGAGAGCATTAGAATATTACAATTTCGTAACATTTATTTTAAATAGAGTTACGATGGATGAAAGCTCTGATACTGCAACACCTAAGCACTAAGCCTCCGGTCATGGCACCTGGTCCTATAGAGGAGAAACAACAAGGGGGCTAAGCAAAAAGGAGTTAGGGGCATCAGAATGTTGTGATTTCGTAACATTCTTTAAATAAGAGTTACAATACATTTAGGGCCGATATTGTGGCAAAAATGTTACAAAGGATGGATGGGTTGACATCTCAGTTATGGAGCACCTCTAACGCCACCACTCTTGAACACGTACAAATCCAAAAAGAGGAAATTAAAGCAATTAAAGGGAGAAAGTGAAAGGTGTATTAGAAGGTAACCGTGGAGGAATATTATGGCAGAGGCACAACCATATCATAGGCAATCAAATAAATTGGCATCAGAGATATTTTGGTGTGTCAATCATGACACCTTCAGTTTCACATATTTTGTTAATTTTTGCATTTTCAAGAAAAGAATTGTATATGTTATGTAATCATTAGGACAAATAGAACATCTGCATGCTTAGACAACTGGTAATTTAGACAACTGTATCACTTTCAAGATATTTTGTAATGTTTGTTTGGACTCTCCCTATAAAGAGGGAGGAAAAGCTCATGAGAAGGGTTCTGGATTTTCCAGTTTCGGTGGTTCTAGATTTTCTCGTTCCAATGGTTCTATTTTCTTGTCCCTAAGGTTGTAACTGTTTGTCATATTTCGCAAGTTTGGGCCATGTGACATGTATTTCATTCTCAAATATCAATGAAGAAGTTCTAGTGATTCCAAACATTTGGGATATGCAGTATGTGTTTTTCCTCTATAAATTTTCACTTCATGTGTGTTTTTCTTCTTCAAAAGTTATGTAACTATAGTTGTTGAATTCACTCTTAAATCCCATATTAATTAATGTTATGTTGTAGCAGAAAATGCCCGTGAAATTATAGATTTACCTATGTTATGTGATAACATATGGTACTTGTGAAATCACAAATTTACTAATATTATGTGATAGCAGATGGTACCTGTGAGATTCCAAATTTACCCATGTTGTGTGATAGTAGACAGTACCTATGAGATATTGAGTTGGAAGCCTTAAATGTGCTCCATAATTTCTACACTTCATTCATTTGATCCTTTCATGATTCTATTTGGATCTGTTGCATAGGGATTTGTGTTTATCCAACCCTCTGCACTAGGTTCCTCCCTTACATTTCTCTTTTCCATCTTTACTACAACAACAAATTTAAGTTGCATTCTTTGTGTGTCGACCACCAGACCTGAAATAATTATTCTTGGGAATGATACATTGTTTATGTGCATCCTGTATCTGATTCTGAGAAAGGAAATTGAACCAAAATCTAAATAATTTTACAGTCATATCTTAAATTGCACCGAATTATCTTCAAGAAAGACTAAGATTTCCTAGGCATTGACCTCTCCTCAACTCGGGGGTTGTCTCTAGGCACTACAACATCTTCTAGCACCGTTTTCGGGGACGAATCAGAATAGTTTCGTTGGGTATGACACTTGTACACCCCTCAGTTAGGTGAGCAATAGGGGGTGTGGGTTGAAGATCTATCACCTTGGAAAATACACTGTTTAAATCTCTGTTTGATCATCCTAGCTTTCAAAAGGCCTATACTCGCTCTGATACTTCTTGACATAAAACTCCCCCTGAATTTGACTTTGATATCTCTCACCTAAAGGGGTTTTCAAAATGTCTCTTCCTGCATTTTTTGTCATCAAATTTTCCCCATTAGAATTTTTATTTTTTTATTTTTTATTTTATTTTCTTTTATTTTCTTTTTCTTTTTTCTGTCGTTGGTTACCCCCATCACGTGCCTCCATTTCAAGAATGGTCCGCCTATTTTCCTAGATTCAATGGAAGCGTAGATGGAAGCCCAAACCAACACCTTAAGGACTTTCATGAATGCATGGAGCAACAAGGTATTGTTCAAGAAGACGTGAAAATGAATTTGTTCATGTATCCTTTGGATAAGGATGCTAGGATTTGGTATAAAACACTACCTCATGGCAACATATCTTCTTTGAAGAGATTTCACATAGTAAATAATGACTTTTACAAAAGATAATATCCACCAGCTTCTTTGTTTAAATATTCTTGTGAATATTTTAATGTTGAAAATCTTTCCAAGACTAATGATGTTGTTGAAGATACTTGTGGAGCTCAACTTCAAGAAGCACTGCGCAACAATTAAGAAAATGAAGGAAACATTGTTAAGCTGCAAATAAGCCCTCAAAGATTGTATTTTGTTGAACTTGATGGTTCTCCTTTATGTGATTTGTATGACTTAGATGGAGAGTTCGGGGCTGTAGAACCACAACAGTGCCAGTGATGGGAAGCTACTCAAAAAGAGGACGCTGAAAATGTGGTTAACAAAGAGGCTCTAGTTTATGATTTACATCCTTCAGATGGAGAACAAGGTATTAGCATATGCCCAAGAAAACCATAAGAAGAAAATGATTCCCAACAAATAAAGACAACCTCTTATTCTGAGTATATATCAACGGTTGCCGATAAATTTTAATTGCCCATGTTTATACCTACCTCTGTTTTTGAAATTCAAGAATCTAGTAATAAAGTTGATGAAAATTCTCCAATTTATGATACATATGATTCATAGGAAGATGAGATTGCTACATATTTTCGAAGGGACTTGCTTATCAACAAGTGGGGAGAAGATTACTAGCAGCAAATTTTTCAGGAAGAGCCCAAATTTGAAGAGCCAAACAATATCAACGATTGCCTTTTGCAAAAATATTCCCACCTGAAAATTGTTCAAGAAAGGGAGGCATCTGTAAATTTTTCTCATAAGTTCTATGGTCCAGTAGCCGACTATATGGCATCCTTCTTTGGCCATCAACAAGTCTCAATTGTGGAGTATGTATTAAATGTTTTACCTGAAAATTCCACATGGTGCATGCCTATTTTAATTGCTAACTTTCTAGAGAACAATGGCATAAGGTCCAATACTCAAATGTTGGGATGGTATCATTGGAAGGTTGACTTCGCTTGGGTGAATTGAACCTTGGACATGAGTAGGAGCTGAAAATGAATAAGTTCACTATGGGAGTGTTATTTTCCAGTTTTTAAAAGTTCTAGTTCTGCATTTCAATTATTATGAGGAGAGGACCCCTAGCAAATAAAGTTCCACGAAGATTTTTTGGTTTTACAGGTTCAATATATTTTTGTCTCCATGCCCAATGGTGAAGGCTACTAGTCTATAGGTTCTCTGCACCTTGCCAGCAAGGCACTGTGCCCAATTAGAGTTGATGTTGTCACATGTCATACCATCTTGCATTTGGGTCAAGTGGTCCTATCTTTCATCCTTGGTATAGAGGAATACTAGTGCAATCTTGGTTGAATAAAAAAAGGAGAGCCAAAATTCAGAGGTTGAAGGGAGTCGAAATTCGAAGGTCGAAGCCAAAATGGAGAGCTGAAATTTGGAGGCCGAAATCAAAGGGAGAATTGAAATTTTAGGAGCCAAAATCAGAAGGGAATCAAAAAGGGAAGAGTCAAAATTCAGAGGCCAAAATAAAAAGGGAAAGACCAACCATTGTGATGCCGATTTTGGGGAAGGCTCAGCACTATGGGACCCCATATCGAAAGGATTGACAAAAAAGGCATATTGGGAATTCAGGATATCGGAGGTAGGAACTAAGGGACCTCAGAGGTCTATTCAAAGGCAGACCCAAAATGGAATATCAAAGCAGGCAACCAGAAGAGAGGTATATCGGGGTCCAATATCTGAAGGTTGGACCTCAGAGTGGTGTGATATCGGAACCTCGGAGTTTCGTAACTCCTTAACAAATTGAAATTCTTTAAAAAGCACCGAGGTTGCCGAGAAGGGGAAATGAAAACAAAATCATCACGAAACCAAGGACCCAGGGACCCTTTCTATCTCCTCAAGATAAGGCACATGGCAATTGGTAATTAGCCCTTAGGAGATGACGAGGCAGATAACGTCAACATGATGTGGAGGTACAAGGGCACATGGCAGTAAGTTTTAATGTTTTTAGGTGGCCTAGTGAGGAAAATATGTATGACACATGTCACCACTTGGGAGGCGCCACGTGGAGATGATGACCTCAACATGATGTCATCTCGGAGGTGAGTATTTTGGAGGATGTGGATTTTGTAACCCCTGTGCAAATGAAATTTTGAAAATTTTATTATGAAAGGGGGCCTTTGATGTCGAGTGGCATTTGATCATGAGGACCAAAAGAACCAAGGGCACAAAGTTGGGTCGAGCACCAAGTGCTATGAACCATATTAGGGATGTGAATATCAAAGCTCCTCTACAATCTATTTTTGAAAAGGTTCCAATGAAAGGGGCTCAGATGTTGAATGGTGTTTGGTCATGAGGACCCAAAGGACCAAGGGCGTAGAGTGGGCTGAGCACCTAAGTGCTATAGAGAATATCGGAGAAAAGAGACATCAATACTTTGTTTTAATTCCAATTAGGAGAAGTTCCGATGAAAGGAGCTCTGATGTGACTGGCACATGGTCGTAAGGACCCAAAGGAACCAAGGGAAGAGCATGATTACAAAGGGAAATAGGCCTCCGACAGGAGCTTGAAACCTTTAGCACCCAAGCACCAAGCCATTGGTCATGGTACCTAGTTCTATGGCATAATTGTGATAAGGGCTAAGAGGAAGGGGGCTAAGAGCACCAAAATGTTACAATTTTGTAACATTTATTTTAAATAGAGTTACGGTGGATGAAAGCTTTGATACTACAACAGCTAAGCGCTAAGCCTTCATTCATGGCCCCCAGTCCTATAGAGGAGAAACAGTAAGGGGGCTAAGCAAAAAGGAGCTAGGGTCATCAGCGTGTTCTGATTTCGTAACATTCTTTAAATAAGAGTTATGATACATTGAGGGCTGATACTGCAACACAAAGGTTACAAAGGATGGATGGGTCGACAACTCAGTTATGGAGCACCTCTAACGCCACCACTCTCGACCACGTCCAACTCATGAAAGAGGAAATTCAAGTAGTGAAAGGGAGAAAGTGATAGGCGTATTGGTAGGTAACCATGGAGGAATATTATGGCAAAGGCGTGGCCAGATCAAAGGCAATAAAAGAAATCGACATCAGAGATATTTTGTTGTGTCAATCATGACGCCTTCAGTTTCCCATATTTTGTCAATTTTTGCATTTTCAAGAAAAGAATAGGACCTGTCATGTAATCATTACGACAACTAAAACATTTGCATGCTCTGATCATTGGTAGTTCAGACAGCTGTAGCACTTTCAAGATATTTTGTAATGTTTGTATGGAATCTCCCGCTATAAAGAGGGAGGAAAAACTCATAAAAGGGTTTTGGATTTTCCGGTTCCGGTGGTTATGGATTTTCTAGTTCCGGTGGTTCTGGATTTTCCTGTTTCGGTGCTTCTATTTTCTTATCCCTAACGCTGTAATTGTTTTGCATATTTCACAAGTTTGGGCCATGTGACATGTATTTCATTCTCAAAGATCAATGAAGAATTTCTAGTGATTCCAAGCATTTGCGATATGCAATATGTGTTCTTCCGCTATATTTTACTTCATATGTGTTTTTCTTCTTCAGATATTATGTAATAGTAGCTGTTAGATTCACTTTTAAATTTTTCTTCTTCAGAAATTATGTAATAGTAGTTGTCAGATTCACTTTTAAATCCTAGATTTAGTAATGTTATCTTGTAGCAGACAATACTTGCGAAATAACAGATTTACCTATGTTATGTGATAACAGATGGTACTTGTGAATTCACAAATTTACTAATGTTATGTGATAGAAGATGGTACCCGTGAGGTTGCAGATTTACCTATGTTGTGTGATAGTAGGCAATACTTGTGAGATATTGAGTTGGGAGCCTTAAAATGTGCTCCATAATTTCTGCACTTCATTCCTTTTATCCTTTCATGATTCTATTGGAATTTGTTGCATAGGATTTTGTGTTTATCCGACCCTCTGCATTAGGTTCCTTCCTTACATTTCTCCTTTCCATCTTTACTGCAACGACAAATTTAAGTTGCATTCTCTATGTGTCAACCACGAGACCTGAAACATTTATTCTTGGGAATGATACATTGTTTATGTGCGTCCTGGATCTATCTCTAAGAAAGGAAATTGAACCAAAATTTAAATCATTTTACATTCATCTCTTGAGCTGCACCAGATTATCTTCAAGAGAGATTAAGATCTCCTAGGGATTGACCACTCCTCAACGCTGGGGTTGTCTCTACGAGCTACAACAAGTACTTTGAATTCCTTCACAGACAACAACACCAATATGTACTCTGCAATAATGGACTCATAAAATGCCATATTATAAAGCTTGGAAGGCTTCCTAGAATATTAATCCTATGGATTAGAAAATGTTGAGAATTTGTTGCAAATTGATTGTGAAAATCCAAAAGGAAACATCATACTTTGGCTTGGTTGCTTTAATGATATAAGTCAAAGTTAAAATATGATCACCAACATAGTGGTTTACCGCATAAAATGTGTCCTTTATCCATCAATATCTTCGTCTATGGGATTTTATGTCTAATGTTGTGGCAAATATCTTTATTAGCTTTTGCAAAGATTAATTTGAAAGCATTTATACCATATTTGGGGGTGCTTCATGAGATTAAAGGTACATGGCATAAAATTAACCATTGGATGGTATGTGATGGTTCATGATCATCACTAGTGTAATGATTTACCCTAAATATAATGTGTCAATTATCCATCAAGTTCTTGATCTATGAGATTGTTTGTCTCACACTATGGCAAACATATTTGTTAACTCTTGATCTATGAGATTGTTTGTCTCACACTATGGCAAACATATTTGTTAGCTTTTGGGAGATTATTTAAAAAAAATTACAACATGTGTGAGGTTCTTCATTAGATTTAGGATACATGGTGTATAACTAACACTTGGATGGTCCGTGATCAACTTGAAGATTGGAAGTGGCTTACTTGGTGTTCGCTTGAATTGAGTTGGATGCTTTTATGACATTCTTACTTAGAAAATGACGGCCACTAGTCTATCTCCTTGTTTGTAGTTATTCTTTGTACTTCATCTCCCTTTTTATGGAGATGTTGGGGGTTTCTTACAAGATGTCAAATGCTAGGGTTAGGGGTTAATTCCTTAGAAAAATTAAAGTCAAGGGTTTTTTTATTAAACCCTAAATTATGCTTGTTAAGGAGGAGAAAAAAAATGTCTTACCTAGAGAGACGCAGTTGTACACAATATTTACTTATTGTTTAATTAGCTACATAGCTTGAGTTGCGAGGAAAATGGTTTTCTATCATCTCCACTTGGTTTCAATTCCCATAGAGGGTCACGTCGGTTGGTTGGGATAAGGCTTGAAGTGTAGGTGCCCCCTAGGATAGAGGACTACTCTAGTGGGACTCAAGACATCTTGACTTTTTCTAAGTCATAAGTTATTGATATATCTAGCTTACAGGTTGTTGGATATACTTGTGGTGTTATAATGGTAATTGGAAAGAGCTTCCACTGAAGTGAGCACCAATACACAGTGATTTTTGGGGAGGAAGATTCTCCCCAAATTTTAGAAGTGAAATGATGCTTGTCAAAAATAATTTTATGCGTAATGAGGAGATAGAGACAATAATTATCGGGGAGGAAGCTTCTTTTGACTTTCGATCTCTTTACTATAAAAAAAAAAATCTTGAAGTGAAAGCACTCCATTCATATTATCATTGATGTTAAAGTATGGTAAGAGACTTTAGTTTTTTCGATGTATTAAATAATGTTGTGGAACTTTCATGGTAAGTGTTACATTACATCAACATCAACATAGTTGTAACTCCACTTAGATATTTTCTATGCTACATCAATATTGTTGGGCGTTGTCTATGTTGGGCAGATTCATTGTCCCTTTAATTCAAAAAAACAAATCCTACTCACACATAAATTTTCAATCCAAGTAGGCTTTTTGTTTCAAGGCTACTGTGTAAAATATGTGTAGGAATAAATGAAAACTAGCACTAATAAAATCTCAAAATAAATCATTGTAAATATCACTCTTAGTGCTTTGGAGACACTTGCTATTATACTCCAAATCTTGCTCACACTTTAGAAACAAAATAAATGCGTTGCAGAATAAGTTAAGTCACTCTGTCACAAAGTCACCTTTATTCAAAGAAACAACGCTCATGGAAACCATTTAATACTTCCAACAAAAAATTTGTAACACCCATTCAATCAATTAAACATACCATAGGAATATAACAATAATCAAACAACTGTCACACTTAATGAAGAGACAAGTCGAGGATCTACAATATTACATAATGATAGAGGCTACAATCTTGCAACTATTCAATAAATGAACAAGCTCTATAATAGTAATAGTAAATCACACACAAGCTCTATAATAGTAATAGTAAATCACACATAACTCGCAACTTAGAGGAAATAAAGGTACTACTATACAACCTCTCTAACTAGTGATCCTTGTTAAAAAGGAGGGACCTTGGACCTTCCTCCTTAGTAGGGGTTAATGATTTACATAGCACACAAGCTAATCTGGAAGGAGGTATGAAGCCATAAACAATAAAATTTTGCATTGATGAAAGTTGCAATACATGATTACACTGATGGTACTTCCCTCTTTGATCTCTATCTATGCATGCCACGTAGGCAGGGAGTACATTCTTTTATAATTTCATATTACATTCCTATTTTCGAAAAGGAGGATCACCCTAAGAATCTCTCTATCTCATGTGATCTGAACTGAGATTACATGATCTGAACTGAGATTATACCAGATAATCTTGTAAAAAATTGTCTTAATTGAAATAGAATTGTAACAACTTTCTAAACTTGGAAATCTCAATTGTTCTAACGAAGTTAGTTGCACTGTCCATGAGTGTCTCACTTCAATGATCAAACTAATTTTGACCGTGTCTTTCCATGTCAACCTTTGTTGCTAATTGCAAAAGAACATAGTGTCGAACATAGTGTCGAAAATAGGCTTGGTGTTTTAACAACAATGTTAACAGAATTAGCGAGGAAGAATTAGGGAGATATCATCCTGTAACCACATCTCAACAAGCCATACCACCTGAAACAGCCTAGAGCATATAACTATGCTCTAACTTTTGTTTCAAATTATAATCAAAATTAGATAAAAAGGGTGACCAGCAAATGGTGCAAAGGGAACATAATTGGTCAACAATGACTAACAAAGTGAGGCATTGATTTTTAAAGTCAAAATGGTAAGAAAAGATAGGGAAAATCAATACAAAGAGAATGTTAATTCCACGTCCCAAAATCCCCAACTTAAGCATCTACATGTCCTCATGCCATGCAAACCTTGGTAACTAGTTTATGATGTACTGTGAATGAAACTTTGAAAAATCATATGCTCCCACCGTGTCTTCGTCGGGTGCTCTGTATCCTTGGGAGACAAATAATTCTAGTTCCCACAATCCATCATCTCACTGATACAGGTATACTTGTAAACATGAATCGAAATGAGTGGAAAAAGAAACTTGAATATATATTTATAAACCTGAACTTGAGTCTATATATATATATATCCCAGTTAGCAACATAATCTTTGTATGAAAGAGTAAACATAAGAAAAATTATGTTTATTGCTACGAAAAATAATGCTCAAGCAGGAAAGAATATTTACCATAGGTGAAGAATCACACTCAAATAGTAATTTGTTTTGATTTTGTTGTTGCAATTCAATAAGTTGTCAATTCACATGATCATCCAATTACATAGATTTCGATTCATAAAAAGAAAAAGAATTATCAAAATTGGTCATCATAAATTGTAATTCAAACCGATAAGAATGTCTAATTGTAATTCAAACTGATTTCGATTCATAAAAAGAAAAGAATTATCAAAATTGGTCGTAATTTAAACTCATATAACTGTCATTCAAACTGATAAAAATATCTAATTGTAATATTATCAAAATTGGTCGTAATTTAAACTCATATATCTAACTGTCATTCAAACTGATAAAAATATCTAATTGTAATTCGAACCGATAAAAATATCTAATTGTAATTCGAACTCATCAATTAATTCGAACTCATAAAAATATCTAATTGTAATTATATTTAGCATCTAAGTTTCAAACCAACAACAATTATATTTAGCATCTAAGTTTCAAACCAACAACCATGGTTCATCCAGATGAGAAAATACATCAAGATGAGAAAATGTTGTTACAAAAATAAGATCTTATGAAAGTTAGAATGTTTCTAAAATAAGAAAATCTTGTTACAAAAATTTTAAATATCATCTCCTTTTAAAGGTCTTCACTTTGATCTACTGCCTTTTGTTTTTCGATCTCATCGACATGAGTCTCCCACTGATATAAATTTTCATGTCATAGAATGTTTCTAAAATAAGTAAATCTTGTTACAAAAATTTTGACCTTCTCCTTTTGAAAGATCTTCTCTTTGATCAGCTGCCTTTTGTTTTTCGATCTCATCAACGTAAGTCTCCCACGGAGAATACATTTTCAAGATATGCAAGATTGGTTTTGGAGTCGACTCATCCACATTAATCTCGCAACTGTAAACTTTACTAGCAATAACACTAATTTCTCCACAATACTTCAAAAGGAAATTGTTGATAACCTTAGAACATGTCAATGGATTGACAAGGAACTGAAAAATAGATTGCATAGTCCATCTATCTATTCCCTTTATTAAATTTTCAGTTTCTTTCCTTTGTTGCTGTAAATCAGTAATACACAATTCACTTGAAACTGTTTCCCCAAAAAGCTGTACATTTGGCATGTCGAAGTCAAATTCCCCAAAAAGCTGTACATTTGGCATGTCGAAGTCAATAATGATGTCCATTGCACTATCCCAAAGATTTGAACAATATCTGGTTGAATTTGTGATTAAATTATGTGCAAAGTTCAAGTTGCGCAACCAATTATCTAGAGCAATCTGTGTTTTGAGTTTGCCCTCATTGGAAATCCGAAACTTCATAATGCTAGCTGGAACCAATATGTGTTTAGCCTGCCAACTCTTTAATTTTTCAAACGCATCTTGTGCAATTTTCTGTTGAGACAATTTGTCTTTGACTATATTGGAGAATTCATTAAGAGTCTTATGGTATTTCTGAATCTGGCTTAACTTTTGGTAGAATTGCTCCTGAGATTCCTTTAGTTGTTCATTTGATTTCAAAGCTTCTTTCTTCAGGAATTCTAGCCCTGACTGTTTATCCTGTAATTCTTTGATCTGAATAAGCAATTGATTCATTTTATTATCCTTTTCAACTATGATATCTGCAACTGCCTTTGCACATGTCTCTTGTAGCTGCGCATTTTCTTGTTTCAATCGTCTCTCAAGATATTCTTTCTCTAGCTGTCTTTGTTTGAGAACGTGTTTGAGCTGGTTAATCTGTTGTTGATGTTCAGATTCACTAAGAGCTTTCTGCTGTTGCAACCTGTATTCAAGAGAATTGATTTTTTCTTCTTGTTGTTTTAGAAGGTTAATCTGTTGTTGATGTTCAACCTCATTAAGAGCTTTCTGCTGTTGCAACCTGTCTTCAAGAGAATTGTTTTTTTCTTGTTGTTGCCTTATCGTATCTTTAAGAGAATTGATTTTTTCTTCTTGTTGTTTGAGAAGGCTAATCTGTTGTTGATGTTCAATTTCATTTAGAGCTTTCTGCTGTTGCAAACTGTCCAACCTGTCTTCAAGAGAATTGATTTGTTCTTGTTGCCTTATAATGTCTTTAAGAGAATTGATTTTTTCTTGTTGTTGCCTTACGGTGTCTTTAAGATTGTTAACAGACCATTTATTGGTATGCGCATAAGCACCATATGAATTTGCAACTTCATCTGCAAATTCTTCTTCATTTAATTTTGATGCATCCCATATAATGCCCAGCTTTCAGAAAGGTTCTTCTGTTTGTTTCATTTTCCTTTCCTTTGGCCTCCCTTTAGTAACAGCTTTCCTCGTAATAGTGAGTGAATTCTCACTCGCACTCGGAACATGCACTGGTTCCACTGGTTCTAGGGAATCTACATCAACAATCCCAGAAGGAAAATTGTTTGGATATGTTGACAAGGGAGTAGTCGTGATGGCCCCTGTAACCTCTTCTAACTGATCCTTCTGAGTATCATTCCCTGCTGTATGCGATTCTATATCTTTATCTTGTTTATTTTGACTCATTTTTCCCTGGTGTATTCGACACTATATCTTGATATTGTTTATTTTGATCCTTTTTACTCTGATCTTTTGATTTGATAGCCTCATATTTAAGTGGTCATTCTGAATAACCAAGAATAACTGCATTCCATCACAGAAAATTGTATTAAGTACATATTAACCCACAATAACATCCTATTCAATTGTAGTTCTTACATCCTATTCAATTGTAGTTCTTACTGATTCAGATCTACTCCTTACTGATTGTCCGTCGACATGCTTACCTTGTTCTAGAGACAATTAACTAACTGGACACAAGTCGTAATAACACTAACTATGGTGATTTAGGTTTATACCATGGACTTGCATTTCATTACACAATGGCAATGTTTTCATGGAGGTGACCACTCTGGAATATATATAATGATACAATTCCATGACACAAGACTCTATCAAGTTCAATAACGTCAAATTCAGTTCTACATCAAATTTAAAGCTACTTCAAACCTGCTTCTTACTGATTCAGATTGACAAGGATTGGGGTTGACCACTATGGAAAAAATTACATTCAAATCTAAATTTTACCGATTAACCGTGGTTTGCTTGCTTACCATATTCCAGCACCAAGAAATGGTGCAAGCAGGGAGAACACTAAAGTGACTGTGATGGGTTTTATACCTTGTACTTGCATTTCACTGAAAAATGCAAGAGGCTTTATCGAGGTGGCCGCTCTAGGAATAAGCAGAAATACTTGCATTCCACAACACACTATACCGCACATTGCAAACAATAACATATGATAAATCTACTTGTTCATCAGATTCAAATCTACTTGCATTCCACGACACAACATCTCATTAAGACGTTCAGAATCCTTTCAAACAATTTGGAGGCAATGTTAATATATGATAAGCCTACTTTCTTCATCATATTCAATTCAAATCTACTTGCATTCCACAACACAACACCTCAGTAAGACGTTAAGAATCCTTTCAAACAGTTGGAGGCAATGTTAGCATTGCATTTCATTGAAAAATGCCGAGGTTTCATGGATGTGGCCATCTAGGAGAATAAGCAAATATACTTGCATTCCACAACACACCATACTATCAAGCACATTGATAACAATAACGTATGATAAATCTACTTGTCCATCAAATTCAAATCTACGACACAACATCTCATTAAGACGTTAAAAATTTCCTTCAAACAGTTTGAAGGCAACGTTACCATTCCCAAATTCTGCACACGTCTACAATTTGTATTGTCAATAACATCAGATTCAAATCTACTAATTGTTAACCATGGCGCTGTTTACATTGTTTCATATACAATAAATGGTCAAACCCAGGTAGAACACTAACCATGGCAGTTCAATTGTGTTTATTTTCTATTACTGAGTAGCATTAACATCAGATTCAAATCTACTAATTGCTAACCATGGCGCTGTTTACATTGTTTCATATACAATAAATGGTCAAACCCAGGTAGAACACTAACCATGGCAGTTCAATTGTGTTTATTTTCTATTACTGAGTAGCATTTCATTGAAGAAATGAAAAGGCTTCTCGGGAATGCTACTCTGGGAATTGACAGCAATTACGGTATCCATGGCACAACTTTTTGTTTACTCTGGGAATTGACAGCAATTACGGTATCCATGGCACAACTTTTTGTTTAGGCGGAGTCTTTCAAACAATATTATTATCCTTACAAACTAGCTTATCTACAGGTGCATTGCCAACAATAACGTCGGATTCAAATCTACTTCATATTGCACAACCATGTATTGTTTGCCCTAAGTTACGGAAATGGAAACAATCACGATCCACCAGATTTTTGAAAAGCCAAAGCCAGGATCCAGGATCCTGATACGATGGGAAACCTCAAATATATAAAATATAATAATATATATTTTTTTTTTAATTAAAAAAATTTCAAATTTAAAATCAAAATTATTCATGAATCACAATATTAGGATCCTGATTACGATGGAAAAACATCGCATTCATAAATATAATAATTTATTTTTTTAATTAAAAAATTTCAAAGTTATAAATCAAAATCATTCATGAATCACAATCATCCATGAATCACAATATTAGAACTGAAATCATTAGATAATTAGATAATCTATGGATTTGAAGACTGAAATCATGGATGACTGAAATCATGGATGTTTTATACAGGAAAAAGGAGAAATACAAAATTTAGTGTCTCATCAATGATCACTCTAGTGACATGATGATGTAGAGTTGATATAAATACTTTTCTTGTTAAGATTATCATGTGCTATACAATATATAACTAACTAACTAGCACAACCACATTAATAAGTGTGGTTGAAATATGCCATAGGCATACAGATTCTAGTTTAATTTATTTAAACATTTGCCTTTAAAATATTAAATAAAAGAGTCATACAAACTAACTCAATATGTTTAATTTGTATATAAAAGGTACGCTGCATATGTTAAAAAAATTCAAAGTTAAAAATCAATATCATTCATGAAAAAAGTTCAAAGTTAAAAATCAATATCATTCATGAATCACAATATTAGAACTGAAATCATTAGATAATCTGTGAATTTGAACACTGAAATAAGAGAACTACAAAATTTAGTGTCTCATCAATGATCATTCTATTGATATGATGATGTAGAATAGGTATAAATACCTTTCCAGCTAAGATTATCATGTGCTGAATGCCTATGATGATGTAGAGTAGGTATAAATACCTTTCCAGCTAAGATTATCATGTGCTGAATGCCTTCCCTGCTAGATCATGTGCCATACAGCCTATAAGTAACTAGCACAACCATATCAAGGATTATCATGTGCCATACAGCCTATAAGTAACTAGCACAATCATATCAATAATGCTAATAATGCTTTAGGCCTTCCCTGCTAGGATTATCATGTGCCATACAGCCTATAAGTAACTAGCACAATCATATCAATAATGCTTTAAGCCTTCCCTGCTAAGATTATCATGTGCCATACAGCCTATAAGTCACTAGCACAACCATATCAATAAGTATGGTTGACATATGCTTTAGGCGTACACATTCTGGTTTAATTTTATTTAACGATTTGCCTTTAAAATTAAAAAAAAAGACATACAAACTAACTCAATACGTTTAATATGTATATATAAAGTAAACTGCATAAATTAAATTTAATAAATATGTATATATAAAGTAAACTGCATAT
>APFE031472051.1:50702-62533 GCA_000404065.3 Pinus taeda
TAAACTCTGAGTAATAAAAGATAAAAATCAGTCTAATTGATGAAATATCACATTCACTTAATACGAAAACAACATAACCGCGCCACGTTACCAAACATAATTTCAAAGCAATTTCCATCTGATGGGAGCTACACCGCTAGTTAGGTTCATAATTCAGCGAAGCCCATTTACCTGCCAATAATTTTGCCAAGTAAGCCATTCATATGAGGTGTACTGCAAAGGTAGCCCTATGGGATTTCTACTGTGGCACCGCATGGTTTGCAGGTGGAAGCACGAATCTCGCATCAGGAGAATGCACGCAGATGCAGCTAAGAAACAGAAGAACCTCATGAAAGACAGAACCCGTTGATCTGAATTGGACAGGAAAGACAGAATGCCTCGTTAAAGTCACCAGCCAATTTTCCCAAGTAATAATACAATCACCATGCACATATAGAGGTCAATAATTAAAAGGATTGAAATTACTACTGACAGCTGGGTAGTGTGATCCTCACGGAGCTTCACTGGCATGGTATCACTGTCGAGTACGGGATAGCAGAGAGTTATGACATTAATGCCAACAGACTATTATAATTTTTTAGCTTATTGGAAACTTTTTCTCATCATGGTTATTACAGTGGGTGAATCTTTTACTTTAAATACGGAACCGCCGATACTAATATAATTTAATCCGCTGTATACAGTCATTTCGGTTTGTAACTATAAAATGACAACTCAAGAATGACTAGCACGTTTCTTCTAACTTTACATCACCAGTGCTGCAACTGTAATATTTAGAATGAAATACCCAACCTTGCTGGCCCTATGCAAGGCACCATTTTCATCATATATTTGGATTCTTTGTCTCTTATATAGATTGGAGTTTGTGTTGGAATGTTAATTCCAATTGCAGGTTGCAGGGAACAGCGACGGCGTGGGCAGCGATGGATGCCAACAGTGATCGCAGAGTTTTTCCGGCCACCTGAAACCTATCGCACCAGCTTTCCGGCGAAGGAATATCCCGGCGAAGGAATATCCCGGTGATCGACTCCGATGTAATTTGGAGCAGACGCGTGGAGGTGGGGTGACATCACCCTCTGACATTTATTGGACGACAAATTTGGGTCAGAACACTGACATCACCCTCTGACATTTATCAAACGATAAATGTCGGTCAGAACACCCGATCCGATATGTGTCCGACTTGGTTGTTCTTTCTCCGCCGTCCGATCGCAAGGAAGGAGGAAGGTGCATACGGGGTCTGGTAAAATTAAATGATGCGTGGTGTAATGTTTAGCCCATACCCTAAGTTAATGACATGACATGGTTATTGGTAAAGTATTTAATGTTTCTTTACTGCGGGTAACATCTATGTCATACGGGAGTATGGGGGCATGTATGTCTCATTTAATTGCACATGAATTATAATATATGTTTTCTCATATGTGCGTTGACTCCAAGTTACGTGGATAGCACACGGGGAGAAAATAGAACAGGGTTTTGTGCAGCAGCGAATGACGAAGTGTGTAATCGCACACGGGGAGGAGATGCATTGGGCTCGCAGCAGCCAATGAAAAACTATGGATTGTAATCCAATGTGTGAAGTGTGTGAGTTCGCTGCAGCGAATAAAAACTAGCGAATAAAAACTAGGAACGCACAGATATGTAAATGTTTTTTTTTGGGATAACAAAAAGTGCAACAGCAGAGTAAAGTTTGTGTTTGTAATGTAATGTAAGAAAAAGAATGCACAGCAGTGCAGGAGAAGGCATAGAAGTGAAAAAAGAAAAACCATGGGCAAGTATGTGAAACCATGAATTGTTTCACACAGCTTGAAAAGGTAAATCTGTAAATCTCTGTAAGTTTTGTTTTCACACAGCAGTGAATGTAAATGAAATATTTACACACAGTGGTGTAAAATTTCAAAGGAGACAGAGTAATTTCTTTTGTAATGTTTTGGTGAATCCCTCTAGTGAAAGAGGATGAATATGTCTCAGTAAATTCTCAGGTGAAAACAGAGTTTTGGTTGAATGTTGTTTTTGGTAAATCCCTCTCAGCAAAGAGGATGAATATGTATTAGTGGTTTTATTTTAATGAATGGAAATCTTTATGGTGGTGAAATACTCTGTTCAATAAAAAATTTTAAGGCTTCCCTGTGCACAAAAAATCCTGGAGCAAAGGAAACAGAGCATTTGCTCTGTGGTGTTTGTTTGTTTGGTTTTGGTATTTTCCCATTGCAAAAATACCCAACAGTTTGAAGGAAGAATGAACTACAGCTTACATCCTACTCGAAGAAAGTAGTCCATTTCTCGCTTTGGACTTCTATATTACAATGGGAAAAGTTTTAATCTTGGAGGCTGATTATTATGTCTTTCCAGATCTGATGGTTGCCGTAACAATATTAATTCGATTAAAAGCATGCCCTGTATCATAACATAACCCTTGCACTCAGGTTCTGAGCGCTAGCCAGCATGCCGTGCCCAACGTGGCTGTTGCTCCTCAATCCAACGGCTAATCAGCAATATCGGAGCTAAAGTTGTACGTAGTTGTCAATGTGTTAGATAAATGCCCTCGTGTCCAACCATACGAATATAATCAATTTCTAGTCGGGAAACAAACGACATTTAATTCCAACGATCAACCCAGGAAGCCATCAAATTGCCAAGTGGTGAAATAAATGGTTTTTAAATTAAATCTGCTATTTTTATTTCTTGAAACTGAAAAATTTTCAAATATTTTTCATATCATCCATTGCTGGAAAAAAAAATATTCTTTTGAAATCAAATCTTTTCCTCATTTATTTTATGATTGATCAAAATAACTCAAGCTCAATTCCAATATCAAAAAAAATAATAAGTAATCTAATTAAAAACATAAATAACACTTTAAAAGTAAATATATATATAGATATAAAATAAAAATAAACAACTCTAATGCTATATGCCTGGGATCCAGCATCAAAACCCTACGGATCCGGTAACCGGTAACATAACGTTCAATGTTTACCTTGTTTTAGACCGAACAAACATAACAAACATAATAATCTGAGTGGCCACTCTCAAAATACCGAACAAAACTAGGCCCACATTCCCAAACAAAAATGGGTCATATATCTATGTCCACATTTCCAAATTTGGGAAATGAATAAATGAAATTATTTTAACGTCCACGAGGCTAAAAATAGTTTATGGGACAAACTGCTTTTGCATTTGATTCTTGTATTCGGCGCTTTTGCTATGAAGTCTCATAATAAACACTCCCAGCGTATCGACAAACCACTTGCTAAGTAGATTATCCCAAGAGCTAGCTGCCAGAATATCTGCATAACTTCCTTGGTTGTCTTTGAGGGCCTCACATTCTAAAATGAAATGCTATTTTGTTTCCAGAAAATTTTGTTTCCATTTTTCTGGAAGAGCAAAAAAAACACTCTTTCCTCCCACACTTTTTTTTGGCCTTTTCCATTGCCATGTTTCACAATGAAGTTGATGAGAATTAGTCCTTAATTGAGCAATAAGAATTTTGGCTCTCCAAAAAATATTCACTGCTATACAACATACACTTTTTGTTGATGATTATGAGTGGGATTAAACTCTTCAATATAGTACTTCATCTTTCTCCCTAGCTCCTTTTTCCAAGTACGTTTGTGGAATTTATTCATAACAATTTTTTTTATCTCTTTATTGATTGTGGGAAACATGGTCAAGCAAAATTGTACCCTATTTACTAAACCATTTGTTATTTTTCCACATCCAAATATATATTTTTTTTTGCACAATATGTCATTAAACACACCCTTAGGCCATCTGCCCTCTTCCATTTGCTCATTTTTTTTTAAATACCTTATGACTTGCACCACAACGATTGTTTCAATAGAAGCAACCCCTGTTTCACTAAACAGGATAGCATAAAAAACTACACTTTAATTTTGAATTTGTTTCTAATCAAACACTTCTAAATTTTCTCAATTTGTTTCCACTACATTTCGGATGTACCACTGGCCCACAGTTCACAACCGTAGAGAATCATCGGAATCACTAAAAGCCCAAAAATAGTTAAAGTGGGTTTCCAGCGCCATAACTCTGCCTCTCTACACCTGTTTTGAAAAGCATAAAATGTTTTCCAACCCCCCAAAGTTGTTTTCTTTCTACAGCCATCCCAACTTAGATTTTTGTTGAAGTCGATTCGGAAGTATTTGTAATCCGCAACTTCTTCCAGAATGTTGCCTTCAAAGTAGAAATTATGTTGGTTATGCTTTCTTTTGTTAGAGAAAACCACTACTTTCATTTTGCTAATATTGACTTGTATCCCCACCCTACTACAAAAATGCTCAAGGGAAAATAAGTGTTCTTGCAAACCAAGAGCGGATTTACCAATCAGAATAAGGTCATCTGCGTAAAAAAGAAGCCTTATAACGCACTTGCCCAAATGGATACTATCACCCCCTTGCGAATTTAGCCACTCTTCAAGCTTGTCGATACTATCACCCCCCATGCACAATTGCTCTCAAATGCCTGGGAACTCCGAGTTCCTCCATTCTGTGCCAAAGCTTATCCCTAGGAACCGTGTCAAAGACTTTTCTAAAATCAACTCTTCCTTCTTCTCCTAAACTTTTTCAATGATGTGCCTTAAAATTATACCATGATAAACTGTAAAATGTTTAGGTCTAAAACCTGCTTACCCTTTAACACGTTTATCTCTTTTTTCTGCCCACTTGTTGATTTTATTTTTTAACACGCTTCCAAATAGCTTTGCAAAAAAGGAGTTTATCATTACGGTCCTATAATGGGAGGGATTATTGACGTGACCACTCTTGAAAAAAGGTATTGCCATACTAGTTGTCCAATTTGTGGGAAACCCCTGTTGTATGATGATGTTGAATTTTTTTGTGATGTGAGGTGTGTTACCACTCAAACTAACATGGGACCTAAGGGGAATCCTTCAACGGCAAATGCTAGGCCAAGGGCAACAAATGGAGTCTTAACCCACTATCACCTCAACTAAAGCTCCCTTCTATTTACGGACTTTCATCGATAGGAGGAGACTCGTATGTGTGGAGTCACTAATGAAGGATAAGTCAATAGATGTGAGTGACCTAAATAACTCTTTCCTAGAATTTAAAGATAAAGATCACTTGCTTTGAAAGCAAAGTACTAGGTAATCTAAGGAAAAGAAAAAAGGATTTGAGAGTTAGGTTTATGAGATAAGACATGTGAAGGAGTTTCCCAATCCCTAAAATCCTTGTTAGAATTGGTATCCCGGATGGTTCTTGAAGCATGGTCTTTCAAAGGAGTGGGACCACACGTGACCAAGTGGACCCGGGTATGAGGAAGGAATGTAGCAACCAATAATATTCTTACCCTATACAAGGTAGAGAAAGGATCAAAGAAAATATAATTACTCAAAGATGTTGGTTGGCCCTAGGAAGTGCTAGCCTTGGGGATGCAGGCAAGCTTTGGTCCTGGAGCTAGGGCTTGGCTTTTCTCCCAATTCCACCGTTGGAATGTCTTCAAATTTGGATGAGCGCTAGAGGAAAGGCCAGCACAGGAGACCCTAGGAGATCAAATTTTTTCAATGGCTAGTTTGTCGGGATATTGATGCCCTAGGCAACCCCAATGTGGCTAGATTTGGGAGAGGGTGAAAAAATGGCTAGACTTGGGAGAGGGTGAAAGAATGAGAGTTTTGCTAACCACCCTTGGTAGATCAATGCCTTAATCTTTGGGAAAATGGAGTCTATGTTGATTATGTGTAATATTTCTTGGTTCCCAGTCAAAGAGGCCCCAAAATTACTTCACAAACCCTCTTGGTCAAGTGAAAGCAATCTTGTAGCTTTTATACTTCAAATGCATAAGAGGAATGGCTTATAAAGGTCTTTTACCCCTAGGAGAGGAGATTTTGCTCACACTACATGGCCCATATATGGAGAGAACGTTATAATAGAGACAATTCCACAATATTAAGTAATAATTGCATGCAACAATTAACCTTAAAACAATGAAAATACCAATCTCGCATGTATGACAAAAGGTAACAAGAATAACATCAAAATCGTACTTACATGCAGTAGAGTATATCCAACCATTCACAAATAACAATAGAGAAGCTCCAAAAGTGAAGATAGACCAACAACTATACATCAAAATTCATCCATAAAAGCTCCAATTCATCCTCCAGAAAAAGTGCAAAATTCTCTAAAGAAAAAAGAGATCCAATCCAAAGTGATGATACAAAATGAATTCATGTCTCCCCTATTTATATACTAATTAGGAGTTCAAATTATCTAATTTGAGCCTACATTAGCCCATCAACTAAAATAATGTGCAAATAACTATCTTTTGGTGACAAGTCCACCCAACTATCTCATAAACAAAATAACAAGCCTCCCAAAAGGTCGAATAATCAATAATCCATGTCGTTGGGCTCTCTAAGAAGCTTGGTGAAGTCCATAAGTGCCAAAATTCAAAAATTAGACTTCCAAAAGTAACGGACAAGGGGTTGGACATTGTTCTCCACATAATAAACATGTGGTGCTCCCAACGGCTGTGAGGGCATACAAGTGACCTCATGGGTCTCCAAGTGGCCTCATGGGTTTCCAAGTGACCTCATGGGGTAAGAGATGACACATCAGCATACAAGTCTTGGGTCGTCTACCAAGTGCATGGTACAACTACAAGATTGGTTGGGCAAAGGTGAACTAGGGGCATCTTCTTCGCCCAATAGGTGAATCTCGAGCAATCTTTGAACATCTCTGGGGATCCATGGAGTGTTGTCTACTATTGTAGAGGCCCATCACTATCAACACACAACCTACATGTTCCAATGTAGCCTTCTGGAGGGTTAGCACCCCGTATAGGGAGATCAAACCCAAATAGAAAACTAGGGGCATCTTCTTCGCCCAATAGGTGAATCTCGAGCAATCTTTGAACATCTCTGGGGATCCATGGAGTGTTGTCTACTATTGTGGAGGCCTATCGCTATCAACACACAACCTACATGTTCCAATGTAGCCTTCTGGAGGGTTAGGACCCCGTATAGGGAGATCAAACCCAAATAGAAACCACCTGCAATCCTGCATAAGATCCAATGTGTCTTCGTGCCTTCCAGCACACCAAGCCATTAAACAAATCAAGCAAAAGAGTTTATAAACAATGGTCATGATGACATGCCCTTCTATAGCGGGTTTTGGCATGTGCTAATGTCTCCGAGCTCCAAATAGGGTTAACCAAGCATCCTATTAGGTGGTTTTTACCTCTAAAGGGGGTGGTATGTCTATGGTACATCCTTCAAATGGTGGTGGCATGTGGCGTAACTATGGAATGGAATAGGGAATGAAAGGGGGCAACCTGGATCATATGCCATGGTACAAGGTTAGCTAATGAAAGGGAAGCCCACACTTTAAGTAAATAATGTGTAGGAGGGAGCAACCGTTGTGCATGAGTTACCCCGACCTTGATTTTTCTACCCTTCTTCATATTCCTTTTGCCTTTTTATGTTTTTCTTTGGTAAATTGCTCGGGGCTCTAGGTAATGAGAGCATGTTGCGTAAAGTATAGCATTAGATACCCCCTTTGACCACTCTGAGTCAACGACCGCATCACTGTACACCCTTTTTTCGTAAAAGGGATCTATCATGTTCAAGTGTTCGCATCATTTAGATTTCATCATCAATCGGCAGTTTGTTAAAGATGTAAACCCATTATGCATGGTTATAATGTAAATGATCTTAGTAAGACCATGTATGTAACAACCTAGGTATGCATAGTATTTTGGTGATGATTTCTATCCTAGGAGGTTTTTATTTTGTCTCAATGATTCATTTGTGTCTGTAGACACAAATGATTGGCATAGTTTTTCCCTCCAACCTCACAAATGACTAAATCGAAAGCCCCAAATAGAGTAAGCAATTGTTCACCAAAGAGATTGCAGCCTTTGTCCTCTGAAATTCTTTCCCACTAATGATTACTCTCTTCTGTAAGCCAGATAGGGTCACAGTCTTCTTTACAAGAAAGAATGCTAGCTTGCTCACTTGCAGTCCTAGCATTGAAATCACCCACTATAAGGACTTCACCTAACTGAGAATATGTTTCCATATCTGCTTTTAGGGCGGCAAAGGGGTCTTTGTGGTCAAGCCCTCTACTTTTGTCGATTTTTTAAACTTGCGGCACAAAATAGCATATTGCAATTTTGATGTGATTTCCATTTTCAAATATTTTAAACCAAATAAATTGTTTATTTGAGTCTTCTTTTTCTAGTTGAATGAAACAAACTTCTTTTTCTCACTAATACCATGGTACCACTGTGTCCTTTGCCATTCCCTACTACCTTGTTCCACACTACCATCTTCCAGTACCCTTCAAACAAAGGTGTTTTGCACTGTTCATGCTCATGTGTTTCTATCAGGAAAATTATGTCTCTATCTTCCGCAATAGGCCCTAACCCGGGTCCTCATCTCCATGGGTAACCCTTGTGGTTCCAACAAACTAATCTTAAGGAAACTTGGGTATGACTTGATTGCTATTTTGTTTTGACATGCAAGACTCACATTTGAGTCTTTGTCCTGCTTGCCCATACTAACCTTGCTTCCTGATTTCTTGCTAAAGAGTTTTTTGCCTCTTCTTTGTTATCGTCTTGCTTACCTGTTTTGCAAGGAGGTACAAATCGGGCTATCACAACTTTACCTTTATAAATCCATGCTCTCTTTCCCTCATCTCTTATTTCTCTAACCTTTGACATTTCCTCCCTCATTTCCTCTTGTTGTCTTACAGTTAAATCTTCTTCTAGAAAAAAGCGAGAAACCCTCAAGAGCTGCTTCTTGTTTAGAATGATATATTTATCACGCAATCTAGGAATGATGACTTTTACGGGCCTGGCTCTCTCACCCATGCTTGGCATGTTTGTCCTTGCCATAACAACTTGTCTTTCAAGAAGTCTCTTGCAAGGTCAAGAGTACATTCATTTTTCCCATAGTCTTTCACCCCTTTAATAATTATGTTTGCTGCTCTATCTTGCCTTTCCTTGCTTTCTCTATCAAGAGTACATTCATTTTTCCCATAGTTCTTCACCCCTTTAATAATTATGTTTGTTGCTCTATCTTGCCTTTCCTTGCTTTCTCTATCTTGCATGTTGCCAACCTGAATGTTTTCTTCTCCTTCCCTATTAGCAAAATTGCAAATAACTTGAGCTTAGGTTTTGGAAACTTTTGTGGAAGCTCCTTTCCTTTCTTTTTTGTTGTCTTTTCATCGTTGTCTATTTGGGAAACCACTTTCAATTTAAACTTGGGATGGTTTCGCATTCATCACCTTTGTACTCTCCACTACAAATTTCTTCACGTTTTGCACATCTGCCTTCATGCATTTCCATTCTATCTTCCCTATATCTTGGGATGGTTTCGCATTCATCACCTTTGTACTCGCCACTACAAATTTCTTCATGTTTTGCACATTTGCCTTCATGTATTTCCATTCTATCTTCCCTATCAGAAGAGCTTCCTGTAGTGATGCCACTTGCTCCTTCAAAACTTTATTGATTTCTGCTAAAGCCTAGTTTTCAATTGTTATTACATGAATTGTATGATCCCTTTCCTGCTCTTTAGCTTCTAGGGACTATAGAAGGCAAAATCATTAATGACTTTTCCTCTGGGCCTGTTATTGCCACATGCTTGCAAAGGGGACTTGTTTGAATATTTCTTATTACGAAGGGCCTGAGTACTTTCCCTTTGAGACCATTTTTCCTTGTTTGCTCCCATTTTAGACATGGGAGTCTTTGTTTTAAAATGCCCCAATACTGTTTGGCATTGACCCAAACCCACTTCCCAACTCTGGCTAATGAGGCAATTTTCACTTGCCCTAGATCATCTGTTTCCATAGGTTCTGAAATTTTCCATCCCATTATCATGTTCGAATGCATTTCTAATGCAAGCAACTGTATATGTTAAGCTCCAACCCCTTCACCGCTGCAGTGTTGAACTCCTAATTCCTATACCTAGCTTCGAACCGTGCCTCCCTCAAACCCAAACCCACCTCTGGACAAACCCTCATTTTTTCTAAAACCCAGAAAAAAACCTTTTCCATTCCCGTATTTTAGAGCCCATTTCTGATGGTGAATAATACAAGATTACCCCACTGAACTCAAAGAAAACCACTGTTGAACCCGATCAAGATTCAAAATCACGAAATCCTATATTGTGATTCATTGTATGTTGTCTCTCAAATAAGCCCCTGTCGAGCTTGGAAATAAAAAGTCTACAGATCGCACAAAATAAACCTTTGGGTACGAAAAGTCTATAGTTCCGAGTCTCGATCATGCCACACCCAAACGACTCCCTTGAGACGCCACTCCCCAACTTTTAACATCTATTCTTTTTCTTTCACACAATCTGCGTGAATGTGTGGAACCACATTGCCAACCATAACATCGCATTCGAATCTAATTTGGTTGATTTAGAGTGTTAATGTTGTCCGCATAGTAAAGTTTTTGGAAGGATATATGCAAATTTCTCAAAGCAGTTCCAACTTTGCTCACGGTTCCACATAAGATAAAGCCCAACAACCGGTTCCACATAAGATAAAGCCCAACAACAAAAAACATCAATCATAGATTTCAAAGTATAGCTAGCACATACACATGTGGCAAAGAACGATGAAAGGAGGCAACTTCACAATGGAAGGATTGTGATACACAAGCAATTAGTCTCATTATTACATTTATGGGGACGTAATTGTTTGAAACTATTTCCAATAGGCTTGGAAGTTGGAAGAGAAGAGTAGTGAGAGGAGGCACCTTTGCATCTTTCAAAGAGTTTGGAGGCAATGTTAACATTCCTATAATTAGGATACATGTTTACAACTTCATTGCAAATGATAACATCATATTCAAATAAAACATCAATAATAGATTTCAAAGTATAGCTAGCACATACACATGTGGCAATGAACGATGAAAGGAGGCAACTTCACAATGGAAGGATTGTGATGCACAAGCAATTAGTCTCATTATTACATTTATGGGGACGTAATTGTTTGAAACTATTTCCAACAGGCTTGGAAGAGGAGTAGTGAGAGGAGGCACCTTTGCATCTTTCAAAGAGTTTGGAGGCAATGTTAACATTCCTATAATTACAATACATGTTTACAACTTCATTGCAAATGATAACATCATATTCAAATATGTTCTTCATTGCAAATGATAACATCATATTCAAATATGTTCTTACTATTAAACACTAGATCTGCTTACCTTGTTCCAACAAAAATAACTGGGCACAAACAAAGAACACACTAACTATCATATTCAAATATGTTCTTACTATTAAACACTAGATCGTCTTACCTTGTTCCAACAAAAATAATTGGGCACAAACAAAGAACACACTAACTATGTTGATTGGTTTGATTTAGGTTGTATGCCCTAGACTTTCATTTAGATTTTGTTAAATAATGTCAGGCTTCATAGATAAGACAATTTTGAGAGTAAGCAGAAATGATTGCATTCCATGACACGTCCTTTGAGTCTGCTTGTTGCTAATTAAGTGTGGATTTGTTTACCATTTTCCAAGAAAAACCAATAGCATTAAAGTGGGTTTTCTACCCTAAACTTGCATTTCAATTAAAGAATGTCAAGGCTTCATTAAGATTGCCAGATTTCCATTCTAGGAATAAGTTTAAACAATTGCAAAACAATTGCATTCCATAATACAACATATTCCATGACACGTCCTTTAAATCTACTTGTTGCTAATTAAGTGTGGATTTGACACGTCCTTTGAATCTGCTTGTTGCTAATCAAGTGTGGATTTGTTTACCATTTTCCAAGAAAAACCAATAGCATTAAAGTGGGTTTTCTACCCTAAACTTGCATTT